>CM057003.1:112146735-112157290 GCA_029891345.1 Dryococelus australis
CGTGACAAATGGATAAAAATTATGTTTACGATGCACATACTAATATATAAATTAGACTTGTTGAATTTTAAACAGACACAATAGAAATACATGTAATGAAATCGCACCAGGAGCTCCCTGATGAAAACAGATATGTTCACCTCGGAGGCTGGTGAAGGGATGAAGTGATCTTACATCGAGAGTCTGACTATATACGTGTAGCATGACCGAGTTTAAATTTATGACTGACAGAACCTATTTCCTTACCAAGCTACTATTAACGACTTGATTACACTATTCGTCCTACAAGTATGTGAATGTATAAAAGTGAATTATTTAAAATATAACGTACATACTACAATTTTTTTTCCTGTCAAGTCTGTGAAACTCAAGGCATTTGGTACTAAAAACGTGAGTTGAAAATGCTACGAAGTTTCATCTATCGAATACAGAAATGGGGTTTACTTGATAAATGCACTAATACACAAAAATTTATATTTTATTCCCTATAAATTAAAAGAAAATTTATATTAAAATGAGAAACCCACTGGCCAGTGCACCCTGTGATGTTTACTGTCGCATTACAAACCCCACTGATCGCGATGCCCAGTGAAGACGAGAGATAGCTCTTGTGTATACTTCTATGCAGTGTGAGGCTTGACAAAGAACTAAGATGGCAGCGGACAGCTACTAGTGTCCAGATCGTTCCTGGCTGCCTGGAGGCCCCACCCCAAGTCAATGACAGTGACTTTGGTGATCTATCACTTCCCCTCTGCCCCTCCAACACAGAGTTCATTTTTCGCCGAAAAAGGCAGTTTCTTCTCCAAGGCCAACACTGCCTCCCCTTATACTGGCAAAAAAAATACCCCCTGTCCATGCAGCTCATATCCCCCTTCCCCCAAATGCAGAGTTCGTTTTTGTAATTTACAAAGCTCCAGGCCATGCACCCTGGTATCGATTTAACACTGCAAGAACCTGTTTGGTGGCAAACACCCTCTCTGCCTACACCACCCAAGAACTGTCACCTCCAATGTGGCACTTCGCAAAACCCGCCCTCCTGAAGGTCAGAAATAGTTTTTTTGGTTGACTGTCCCTGCCCACGGAGGGTGCTCTCGATTCAAGTCCACGCACGTCCTCCCCTTACAGCAGCCAAGAACACATTTTTCGGATATCTCGAAAACATGCCGATCCACGAGAAACTTGCCAATCCACGGTGGTCCATCCCTTCATCATCAGAGCGCTGCCTCGGCTATGAACGGAGGTTTGGTTCAAGGACAAAGCAACGCTTTCCCCAGGGGCAGCAGCGGATTTTGAACTGACACCTGGGCTAGCTGCCTGCCCCTCTCTCCTCTAACCAACAAACTGTTATTTTCGCTCGGACACTGGAGCTTCCTCCTATACTTCGGGAGGCAAGTGCCTGCCGCAGTCCCAGCGAAATAAAAAAAATTTCACAACTACCACTGATAAAACTTTATGTTCCTCGTCACTAAGAAATACATTACAAATTTTTTTAACACATAATAAATAAACAAAAACACACACATATATAAACCATTTTCCAGCAAAATTTTTTCCCATTTCCAGCAAACTTTTCCCATTTCCAGCAAACATTATTCCATTTTCCAGTAAACTTTTAACTAATCAATGATTCATTTTGATACCAACAAAACCATAATACATATTTTTTAAAGTAATAATAAACTCGCATCTTTATTTAAGTTTTAACTATTATGATGTAAGCAAGTACTCAAATTAGACTATTTTTCGAACATTAAAAAACATATGTTAAACTTGTTTGATAAGTCATATTTTCAATCTGTTTTTCAAAAAATATTTATGCATATTTTTACGTGTAGTTTTCCCACTTTTGAATTTCTAAAATGAAATGTGTATTTATTTCAACTTGATTTCCTAGAAAATAAAATTTTCAACATGATATTACTGAAGTAACACGTATCCAGCTTGAAATATGTTAAATTTCGCGATATTTCAACTGATTTTCCTTAAAGACCAAATTTTACATAAATTTCAAGGAAAATGGCAGCCAATTTGTATCCATTTACTATATAAGGAGGAATAAATTAAATTTTTTCTCAGTATTAAGTCAGCATATGCTAAGGTCACTTCATGTATGTGTGCATAATATTAGTGCTAGTGAGACTTAGTTCGTTTACTACGACACCAGACATCTACTACAACAACAGGCATCCACTACAACTACAGGCATCCACTACAACAACGGGCATCCACTACAACAACAGGTATCCACTACAATACCAGGTGTCCATCTTGTATACTACAGCTCCAAATGTCCACTACTACAGGTTCTACTACAGTGACAGGTGTCTAAAACAACTTCACTACACATCATCTACATCTACATGGGATTTCATCTCTGCATCATCTCGCAACAGGTACAATGCATCAAGGTCACTGCTGTGACAATAGTGACTCTGAATGTGTTAAATTGTTCAGTGCGATTTTAGCTTATGGGAAGGCGAAAACATTATTGAGTTTTGACTGCTCCCAACTGCGAGTGCTGCCAAAAGAATTTATAATATATTTTGCGGGCCACAAAATAAAACTAGTGTATCGGTTCCTTGATGAACATTTACAAACTCATGAGGATATCGTATCCTATTTGCCATGTGATTACTGTCCTTACGGCATGCCTGCCTTTACTAATGATAGGTACTTGCAACATATGCGGAGGGATTGTATGTCACGCAAGCTGAAACAGCTACTTGAAGCTAGAATCATTCCAGATGTTGTAATGGATGATTCAGGAGTCGATGAAGTAGATTCCGAGGTGAGCACTGTCATCTTATTAAATTTATACAAGACACTTTTTGTAAATAGCATATAAAGAAATTTACATAAAAAATTATATTCTATGCTCAGGGTTCCGAAAACTAACAAGACAACTCATTTGTAATTAAGGAGCTTGCTATTTCTTATGCAACCGACACTAAAGTATTATGCTTTAAATCTCCTAGACCTTGGTACAGTTTAAAACCTGAAGTTAAAATGTTGTTCCGGGAACAGACTTCGAGATATATAACCTGAAATGGGAGTCTGGTGACATAGCTTACGAAAAAATGTTTTCAATATGTAAATGATGGGTAACCGAAGACTATCCCATATACGTGCTTGGAAAAATACAGAAGGAAAATTTAAAAACTTTAACCAATGCAGAAGTAATAAATATCAGGAATATAACACGACTGTTCGAATATTAATTCAACTGTCAAATGCTATAATACTAATTACTGCGAAGAAAAAACATTCTGCTCGCAACATAAAAGTGAAGATTTAAGAGAATATTTGTACCAACATCCTACCCATGTGTCGAGATATTAATTTTTTGGAAAAAAAATGGTTTGTTCCAGGTAGTGTAAGATTTCGAAAAGAAAAATTGAGGAATTCGACCCAGAGAAGACGTATTCCAGTATTTTTCGAGGACACATGAAAGTATGAAACATATACTTTCAAACACATATATGTGTAACAGAGAAAAACATTGAAATTTTTCGAGAAGTTTCGGAGAAAGTATATATACAGAATAAGTGTTGTGTGATGAAGAATAAGACTGTCCTGTTTTTAATATGTGGCCTGTTCTTTTTGGGACCTATGTTTAAAAAATCGCAGTATAGAAATAACCAAAGAACCAGGTTTTCAACAAATAAAATATTAATTGATTAAATAATTTTACGACAATGTACATGTAATAATAAGGTACACATCACGCAAATGCAAGGCAGTAGCACACTTCTATGGGCACCATGTAGAATGTGGTACTGTGAGGTATGGAACAGCATTGTTTGTGTCTGTAAATTTGCTCTAACAAAATTGTCATTGAAGAACTAATTTAACCACAAACTGGAAGAACATCAGTCTATATAAAAGAGAGAGAGAGAGACTCATTCACCAGACCTTCAGTTACGATGGAGAGATTCGACACATCACTTCAGTATGCTAGTGTTACTCCAGGATTCAGGCGATTGTGGTTTCGAATTGAAGATGGAGATGGTCCACTGCAGATACAGATGTGCAACAGAGATGAACATTGGCATTTCTTGTTACTCAGTCCAACAGAAACTTTAAAAGTTTTCGACGTATGTTATGGGCGAAATTATTGTCCTTTATATAATATACATCCTGACAGCAAACTACCTTGTAACGAAGGTAAACTAGACTTTGAAGACAAAGTGCTTACATCACCAAATGCAAGTCCTACAAGAAAACCAAATATATTATGCAGAAGGAGTATAGTTGCTGTTCTCTTACTACAGTTTGGACAGAACAATGCAACAACAAGCAACATTAAATGAACATTGGTGACCAAGAATTCACTTCTCCCTGTGATATGTGGCAATGCAACATTTATAAAAGCAAGAACATCTGGCAGACTATATTAAGGAGAGCGTTCAGTAGAAAATTGTCAGTCATGGCTAGAACCTTCGACCCTACAGACATATACAAAGTCCCACAAATTGGATACAGGAGGGTTTTATTTAAACTGTATGATGGTATTCTACACATTCATGTCTGCAATGATATAGAACATTTGTGCTACACTTTCGAAAATAGTCTTAGCATTCACTTTGGAGAAGGAATACCATGCAATGATTGTGCTGTGATATATATATTTTGCCACAACAGCAACTTACCAACAACATTAGAAGATTTGGTAATAGCCAGTCTTAGCGAGGAGATATACGAGGAACGGTGATACAGAGTAATCGCCTACCAGCTCACCAGACTTCACCAGGGAATCACCATTTCTTGGAAGGAGACCTATGATGGGGACATCCAGACCTTTATTTTCGAACAAGGAGAATTAGTTTTTCTGTCCATGTGTATTTTATAAGCGTGTGTAGTGGCTAATTCAGAATAATGTTCCCAATGAAATACAAGTATGCATTTTTACTAAAGGTTTATATTCTGTAACTTATTGTTTATTATATTCACATTTTGTTGTTATGGAAATGTGAGTCAGGCATTCATTTCAAATGCATGTATTTCTCTCAAGCTTTTACAGCACGTAGTAAACCAAATAGTTATGATTCCACTTTAACTGCAACAGTTCTGAATGTCTTAAAAAATAGTAGAGACAGCACAGAGTAGATTGTAAGTGTAAACTTAAGGGCGAATACATTGTAATGTCATAGTGTGAGGAAGAAAAATGTTTGAAACATCTTGTTTATAATAAAGATACTATTTTACCGTATCAGTATTTCGAAGAATGTGATAATAATCTTCATACTTATACCATTATAGAAAAACAAGTTTTGTTTATTCTCTCATACTGGGTGTGATTCATCAAAATGTTATGTTCATCGAGCAATAAAATTAGAAAAAATAAAAATGAACCATCAAACACATTTCAACTTGCTAATTTAGAGAATGAATTTATCAATATACATACATTATTCCTTGCTAAATCTTCTCCATCGAGTGTTGAATGTCATAATAGCAACATGGCTTATTTTCATCCTGCAAATCATTATGTCAGTGTCAAATAAGGAGAGTCAAATATAACTTCCACCTTATAGTGCAACTGACTTTTGCAAGAATTTAAGGAGTCTTGTGACAATATTTTTCATTTTAAAGTAATTAATTTTCTTCTTGGAGATGAAAAGAGTCACAAATGCATACAGTGGGGTGACAACAAGAAATGTCCAGTGTTTTATATGACAGCAAACACACCTCTTCCCTCTAGTATTGAAGACGTGTACTCTCATTATGTTGAATCATATCTTGATTTGGTTGAAAACATTGTTTTACAAACCCATACTTGTAATAGTCCAGGAATATTAGTCAAATGAGGGCAAGAATCTCGGAATGAGAGATAGTCAGCTATAAACTTGTATAAACCTTTATTTTGACACCCTAAAACTTGTCTCAAAACCTACCTATCGTAGGGTGTCCGCAACCACAGATATTTCAAGGTCAAAGAATCGATTTTTTTTTACACATTTATTGCAAATATCTCGTTTCCTATGGGTTTTATGCTATTTTTATTTATTACAAATATTGTAGAGGATTAAATTCTCTACAACTTTTGTTTAAACATTTTTTAAATATCTTGAACCATTTTCGAGATAGAGGGCAGAGCGCGCGCAGTGTTAAACTATTTAGAGTATCATTCGAGGTCAACCTGTAGTCCCGATTAAAAACATGCCGTATAAAGTTTATAAATTATTGATAAATATATAATTCAAAATAATTTGCATTTTTTATTAACTATTACGTTATAATTAATAATTTTTTTCAATAATTCAGTATCTATTCATTTAATAATACTTACCTACTCGTGTACTTATAAAGTTATTAAGGGAAATACTTTAATTACATTTTAAGTAGAAAATAATTAGTACATCTATATTGAAATCCGTAAACTTGTAGATTCTTTTAAAACGTTAAAAATTATACCTGGGACAACGGACCTCTATTGTATAGTACGAACCTTTCTATTTATAGCCAGAAAGGACAGATGTTCAATTGCTTACTCATGACCGGTTTCTTTTTCAAGGAACCACTGTTATTCGTTAGTTTTGAATCGTATCTTGGTAACTACGGACATACAATTTTAAGAGTGATGGATAATTTGTGTTTTATATGTAAAAAGTCAGATTCGGAAGGTGAATCATTAGTGAATCTAGTGCGTGGTATAAAAACTCTGAGAACTGCAAGTATCGAACGAAAAGACGGTCTTATTGATTATTTAAAAACCGTAACCTCTGTACAAGTGCATGAAAAGTGCCGAACTGTTTACATTAGCAAAAATTGTATATTAGCAGCAAAGCGGCGACTAGAACAAGATGAAACTACAGCTTCTCCAACTATACCGCATAAAAGACTAAGTGAAGTGTTCGATTTCAAGAAGCAGTGTTTATTTTGTGGTGAAATAGCTGATGAGGCCGCAGAGACAAAGAAAAAAGAAAAGTATAGACGCAAGATAAGTGCAGTGAGTACTCTTGAGTTTAAAGACAATGTTATGAAAAAAGCAGAAGAACGTGGTGATACTTTGGGGGAATTGGTGAAAAATTGTATATTTTTTTCAATATGATTTAGTTGCTGCTGAAGCTAAATACCATGCTGTTTGTTATACGAATTTCTTCACAATTAAAGTACCATCGTCTCATCCGAAACTTCGTCAAGATAATCAAGTTTCAGAAGCTATGATAGAGATTTTCAATTACATAGAAAATAATAACGATTCACAATTTACACTAAAAGAGCTTAAAGATGTCTTGACAGGGTATGTACCAGATGATAAAACTATTATTTCAAGGCTACAATAAAAATACTTAACCAATATAATAATTACGAAAAAAGTAGGAGCTTTTACGATCATTTCTTTTCGTGATTCACACGTTAATATTTTATCAAAAGCTTGGTACGATAATAAAAACTTAAATCCTCAAGCAGAAAGACTAAGAACTGTAGAAGAGAACACGGAGGAATTTGAAATTTTACAACGACTGGAAGACGATAATGAAGAAGAAGAAAATTGAAATTAGAAATTGTAGTTCTTATTATTATTCAATTTTTTTAATTTCGACGTTCATAAATGTATCAAACGGTATTTTTCAATAAAAACATTAATTAAAAATTTAATTCTTTTCTTTTTATTTAGTTAGTATAAATAAGATTATAATTAAAAAATAATTAAAGTATTTCCCTTAATAACTTTATAAGTACACGAGTAGGTAAGTATTATTAAATGAATAGATACTGAATTATTGAAAAAAATTATTAATTATAATGTAATAGTTAATAAAAAATGCAAATTATTTAGAATTATATATTTATCAATAATTTATAAACTTTATACGGCTGTGTTTTTAATCGAGACTACAGGTTGACCTCGAATGATACTCTAAATAGTTTAACACTGCGCGTGCTCTGCCCTCTATCTCGAAAATGGTTCAAGATATAAAAAAAATGTTTAAACAAAAGTTGTAGAGAATTTAATCCTCTACAATATTTATAATAAATAAAAATAGCATAAAACCCATAGGAAACGAGATATTTGCAATAAATGTGTAAAAAATCGATTTTTTGACCTTTGACCTTGAACTATCTGTGGTCGCGGACACCCTACGATAGGTAGGTTTTGAGACAAGTTTTAGGGTGTCATAATAAAGGTTTATACAAGTTTATAGCTGACTATCTCTCATTCCGAGGTGAAACCCCTAATATTCCTGGACTATAAAGACATTTGTGTACAAACAGACAGATTAAAACCAGGACGTAAGCAATGCTTACTTCTTGAAAGCAGAGGTCAAGAAGAGGACCTGGGTAAAATATGAAGAAAATGCATAAAAACTTTGTTCACAGAAGTTGCCAACAGTTTATTTAAAAAATGTTAGTTTTTAGAGAAAAAAAAAGTATATATTTTGCTAGTGTTCAATGTTTTGAGTTATCCTGTAGTTGGATCTATCTGTCTTCTTTGAAATAATACTTGTGTAATTTATGTGACATCATGTACTTTATTATATATCTTATATATTAAGAATCATGCTATACTTGTTTGTTTAATGCTGTATTTAATTTTTGAAACAAGTGTGTAGTTTGTCTGTGTTTTGGAGCAAGATTTCTACTTGCTTTTCTGTGCTGTGGGTTGAAATTATTTTTTGAAACAGCTTGTGTTTGCATATATTGTGGCAGTATATGTATGTATTTCTAGAAATTTACTTTTATGTTTATTTAACCTATTCCATTTTAAAAGTGAACTTGTTTTCCTAACAAAAATATTACCTAGACATTTGAGAGAGATTCTTAATTTTTTTCTATTAAAACAATTTTTTTTGCATTAACACAAAATAATTGTAAAAACATAACAAAGAGTGCACCAAAAATTACCATTCAACTAAAGATATATTTGAATGTGACATAAAAAATGTCTGCTGGAAAAAACTTAATAATATTTTTACAATATATTATAACTACATAAAATGACTTGTTAAATGTCGCCTGCCTCCACTGAGTAATCAGATTATACAAGGAGGCTCTGGGTTCGATTCCCAGGTCAGGTATGGTTGATATAAACTGGTTTTGATTCCCTGTTAGATCATGTACAATTGTAATCTAGTTTCTGACTTTCAGTGTTGGGTAGCTATGATTGTAATACTTAGATTATGGGTTCGAATCCTGTGTTAGGTATGATTCTAACAATATTACATGAAAGGAATAATGAACGACACACATAATTAAAAATTATAAAATAGCTTGATGATGATTTGTTCGTATTAGGGATGTAAAAACTGAGCAATAAATTCATTTCACCTTGTATTATGAAAAGTTTGTATTATAATGACAAGTGTTCTTGTACATAATCATTAAATAAGAACATAATTAAAACCTAATGGCTTGAAACTGGACAAATGTGCATTGAATTCTAACATATACATGCTAAATTTAAAAAAATGCATAAAATCCTTTTAAATGCATTAAATTTGCTTTAAAATGTGTTAAAAACATTTTTAATGTGTAATATATACATTTAATACATTTTGAAAATGAATTACACAATATCAATTTTTTGGACAAGGGAAAAATGTGGGATATAAATCAAAATGCCCCCCCCCCCCCCCAGGCACTCATTTGCTGATCTGACTTCATGGAGGTACCATCTACCCTCCTCCGCTCGGTTAGCCTGTGAACTGGTCCGCGCATTGCTCGGAGCTGCCTATCTAACCTAGACTATTCAAGGACTCCGGTCGCTTTTTCCAACCATCCATTGAGGGACCTGATGTGATGGGGTTGTGCCATGAATGAAATTCAGCCTTGCTTCTAGTACTACCACCCCCTTGGGAATAAACCTGCTTTCTTGGGAATTCGGCCAACCACACGTCTGCTGGAGTAGACAGCCTGGAAAGTCATTTAAATTTTAGTTAGTTTTACATAGTTTTAAAAAATTTTAAAGGTGGGACATTTTGTGTACAAGTTATAAACTTTGGAATGCGTAAAACAAGGGAGAACTATGCCGCTCATTCCAAGCATGAGGGGGAGATGCATAATCTCAGCTCCCAAGCTTTTTCAGTATGAGTTGACTGGAGAAGTATGTGTGAGATGATGGATACATGAGCCTTGAGTATTTATAATGAATGAAATGTTTTTGATGTTATGTAGAGGGGTGGGTTGGGTATTTAAGTTAATTTTAAGACATTTTAATTTAAAAGTTCAGATCTAGTATGTATTATTTTTAAAATAGTTAGTTTTAGGAGTTTGTTTAGTTGGTATAACTATTATTAGTTTCCTGTGCTGCTCCCTCGATATTGTAAAATGAAAATCATTATTTGACAGAGTATTTTTTAGTGTAAATGGTTTTTTTTGGTGTACCCTAGAATGTATTTTTTCCGGTGTAAACTATGTAACCTTAAACATATTTTTGACAGTGTAAATGAGTTTACTGTATAATATTTTATAAATGTTTTTGAGGGTGTAAATGATTTTACTGTATAAAGTTTCATAAAGGTTTTTGACAGAGTAAATGATTTAACTATATAAAATTTCATAAATATTTTTGATGGTGTAAACTACTATGATGGTGTCAAGTAAGTCACAG
>CM057003.1:112157390-112254861 GCA_029891345.1 Dryococelus australis
TCTAAAGGTCAAAAAATAATTCATTTTTTGAGTCCCCAGCCACTGGAGCCTTTGCCAAAATGACATACGAGCTTTTTTCATGGGTTCAGGGAAATTTTGGAGGGGGATTTTTTTTAACGAACTTACAGGACACAATTTTAAAAATTTTTTGTGCTAAAACCCTTTTAAATTTATTTAATTCCACCCCAGCCATTAAATTTTCATTAAACTGTGCGGGGTAAACTTGAAAACTTTTCGGGGCAAAATTTGTACAGAAAAATATATTTTTTGGGCAATTTCCCCTCCCCTTCCCCCACCCACCCCAATATGGGGTTTTAAATTTTTATGGACACCACCCTTTTTTCATACTAACAGCTTTGAGATGTTTGGGTAGGGTTTTGGGGTCCCCCAACTTTTGATATAAGGGATTCATTTTTTTAATACAGGGTATTCCCCGGGGGTCTGCACCAAAACAAATCCCCCAATTTTTGAAAATTGCCTCTCTGGTTCCCCGATGTAACGGGGCCCCACGGGGTTTTTTTTTCCCTATGCGGTCATAACCCCTTTTTCGCCCATGACATGCGAAGAATTTCTTCATACCCCACATCTCACCATTTTTTAAAAAATTGAGGTCTTGACATTTTAGTCATACGGAATTCGAAGTTTTGGGGAACAATCTATTTCTATCAATTTACTTTGTGGTAGAAAAGATAGCAATAAAATTTAACAAAATTTCAAAAATGTTTTATTGTACCCATGCATATTTTCTTCTTCACATGACAAACACATATTTTTGGGCAATTTTCAATTGGGAAATCCACATTTGCATTTGTATGTATTAAAATTTGTAATCGGTTTGGTAGTCAGCGATAAGAGAAATGTAAAAAATTTTTTTGAGTGTTTCTTAAGTTTTTTAAAACTAGAGAACTTCAGAACACATTCTTTCCAAAAAAAAAGGGTTATTTTTTAAAAAAAAACCCTTGCAGACACAATTTCCATTCTCTTTTTCAAAGAATAAACCCGCGGATTCCTTTTTTTTACATGGCTGTTCTTATTCTTTGAGTTTTAGATGTAAACTTTTTAAACTTAGAAAAATAAATCTTTTTTGACAATAATCAATTGTCAATACCCACCATTTTTTTCCTTTTTCAAAAAAATTTTTAGTACTTTCCATCAAACTTCTGCAATCACTTTTCCCTTTATTTTCTCATTTTTCCCATTTTTTACTTGGGGACTTTTGGGAGTATACCGAAATATTTATGCTCATTTGGGTTATTTAAATAATATTTTAAATAAATTTTTTACAGTCCACAATTTTTCGCAAGTCGGCTTTAACAGGGGAAATGTTTAGGGATAGAAATATAATTTTTCAAATTCCAGGACCTCTTGACTTCATTCAATTTTCTTTCAGCTCCCAAAAGTTTTTTAAACCCTTTTTTATACTTAGTCATTACAATTTTTTTTTTTTTTGAAATTTTTTAAAAAAACTTCTAATAACAACTGGGTTCGATAATTAAATAAGAAAAAATTATTACATTTTTGTGTTTTTAAAAATTTTTTTAAAAATTTTTAATACAAAATCACCAAAAATAAACACTTTTTTTATACCTTTTAATTTTTATTTTGCCCCCTGCATTTATTTCTTTAAACCCTTTTTCATTTTTTAAGGTAGGGGTTTTCAAGAAAAATTATGTTTTTAAATTTTAAAAAAAATAAATTATTTTTTTTAATTTTTATAAGGGTCAATAATCGCGACCAAACAATCTGATATTTCATAATGCCCATAATTTACCTCGGAAAATTTCGCTGTTAATATATTTCAGCAATATTTTATGTCGTTCACAATTTGTTCTAAACTTGGTCCTGGTGAACATAACATATTTTACACTTGTAATTACTAAAATATCGGTGGTCAGAAATCTTGGCTTGTGGCGAATGGTATTGAATGAACGACGAATGAATGAAATAAGGACATGTTGCGCAAATACCTAATGCCTCAATACTGCAACCCTGCTTGTAAAGCACAGCGAACTTGGAAACTATTTTCTGTGTAATGTGGTGAGGGAGTTATACAATGAATTACCAACCCCTTTCTGTTCCTTTTACGGTTAATTTGCATGTTAATGCGATCTTGTGCGGTGCCAATCTTATGAACATTTATTCGTCGTCGTACAGTGTAGTAATAGTTCTCAAGAGGACGCAAGCTATCAAAAGGGGGCGATCTGCCGCGTGTCGACGGGTTTTCTAAGCAATATCCCGTTTCCCCGGTGTATAGGCACTGCTCCAGGCTAACTCGTTTCACCTTCATGGGCTCTCAGACCCCTCGAGTGCCTGCCTACAAAAACTGCGGCCATGGAGCTATTATAACAAATTATTAACGTTTAAACAGAATTCCAGTTCTCAGTGCAGTAATATTAAAATTATTGTTTTAAGAAGAATAACGCGGGACTTTCTGTAGAGGAAAACAGCCACGTATATTATATATTTATATATAAAAATCTAGATATATATATATATATTTTATATATATATATAGTATATATATATAGTATATATACACACACACACACTAGCGTTCTGTGTGCTAGTTCGTACGCATTACACTGGTATTTGTTCCAGTTGTATTGGCAGAGCTTTAATTTTTTTTGGTTATCTATTAAATTTTAATA
This sequence comes from Dryococelus australis, assembly GCA_029891345.1. Lineage (NCBI taxonomy): Eukaryota > Metazoa > Arthropoda > Insecta > Phasmatodea > Phasmatidae > Dryococelus > Dryococelus australis. Next base: position 112,160,039 of record CM057003.1, read on the forward strand.
AAGTGCTTCATTAATTACTTATACACAAAAATGATTGTTTGATTATAACGTGCTCATGTCATATTTATTGATTTGTTTATACTATTCAAATGTAAAACATGAGAATTTATTTAATTAGTTTGACTGTTGCCATGGATCTTGCTTAACTTGAAGAGGCAAATTATTTGATATAAATTAAAATTAATTTGCTATGTGAAATATGTCTATGTTGTGTCCAGAATTAAATTCTGCTTAATAATTTAATGAGTATTTAGTATTGGCAAGAAGCAAATATAATTTAAAGTAATTTAATAAAATAATTGTAAGTTATCACTGTTTTATACATCTTTCTAAATATTGTATTACATATCGATTAGTCACACCAGACTGGAGTTCTGACCACGATCAATTTTATATTTATTCTAGCTCATGAGGTTATTGCCTCTTTGTTGAACCTAACCATACAGCATGTAGTTTTTCTACGAATTTTTATGTACTTGTGTTCTCTTTTCTTTCCATGTAATTGATAACGTCACCCGCCGATAAGGGTAAGCTAAACTATTAGTGATTTTTTTGCCATTTCGTGTTATTTTTGTGTGTGCCGATATATCTTGTAGCGGTGCACGTGTTGGAGTTTCGTTCTACGATGCAGTAGATCGTGGCCAACATCCCTCCTGGGATGATTTATTCACAGCCTTTCTTGGTTTCTTCTTGAGTGCTGCTTCTTGGCCTACGCAGCAGACGAAATTTTGATTCCCTGCAGCACCAAGTATAATCTAACCATTTCGTTTGCATGCCACATGCTCCGAGATAAAGGCTCTCTTTAACATGAACTGTTCACAGGATGGTTGAACTAAATTTTTCTTAACATTTCAACTAATTAATATGATTGTGATTTTGGGACGATAAAACATGTAACCTACAAAATTATGAAAAGTTTATGTGCCCTTCTGGCTTATACTTGCAAACGGTATTTTGGTGATTTCAATTACTGTCTTGCTGAAAATAGCATGTTTCGTTTTAAAGTAACTTAATAAAAAAAAAAAAAAGAGAAGGCCTTGGCTGCGAAAGATATTGAATACTCAAGATCCTTTGATATTTAAATTAATTATTAAAATATTAATTTTACTCATATAAAATGCTCAAGTGTATATGCTTATGTTGTATGCCAGACGATTATATATATATATATATATAGAGAGAGAGAGAGAGAGAGAGAGAAATTTTGGCAATGTACTTTTTTTCTGGAATTTCTCCTCTTAAAATATAAGTACATAATATGTATTCAACAGTTGTTCTATGTGGATAGCAAAAGCAAACGACAATCAAGAAACCATTTTATTGATAAAATAATATATTTCTACAAATCAGTTTTTTTTAAACCGGAGCATGTCTTTAACTTAAGTTCTGCAAACACTACCGCAACAGGAATCTGTCCCACCCTTCCACATGTATCATCCTTGTGTCGTGATGAGAGTACCTATCGGTGCTGGAATCAACTACACGAGGGTGTTACATAACAAATTTAGGATTTGGAATCGCTCTTGGGAAGGCAAGGAGGTCAGCCCATAGACAAAAAAGAAAGGAGAAATGGCGGAACATTTTTAACAGTGCTTTTTTATGTAGTAATCCTAAGGAAAGCTTAATCCAGTAACTATGTACAGCCCTGATAATCATATTCTTGAAACCCTTTGAGATATCTCGATGAAAACAAGACTGAGTTGGCCCTGGAGTTATTTTACATATACTGTGTAAATTTGATGCCAATACGTTGAGCGGTTTTTGAGATAAATCCGGTCGGACAGACAGACACGAAAAAAATTAACTTTAGATATGGCTTAGTAATCAATTATACTATATGAAAAAATAATTAAAAGTGGAAAATTCGAAAATCATAGACAGAACCTTCTATTTTATTTAGTTGTGTTTTTATATATACACAACTAATATATATATATATATACACACACACGTATATATTATTAGTTTTATTTGTGAAATGTACATATAAATATTATACTTCAAAAAGTTAGATAAAAATTATACAAGAATTTTTAGCGACCCATTTTTCCGTAAGAAATGTGACGTTGAATAATTGTTAAGGTATTTGTTCTGAAATGGCATGGCTGCAGCCTTGGCAGGCAGGCAGGCAGGAAGGCTGGCCAAGGAGCCTCCACTCTCATGTTTGGTTGCCCCGAGAGTACGACCGCATGTAGGCTGAAGATGAGTTCGTTGTGTTTCGAGGATAGAGAATTGATTTGAGATATTATAGGTTTGGTTAGTGCTCCTATTAGTGAGGTGTTGAGCGCTGGTGATGACAAGTGAGGTCGAGTTGAGTTGAGAGATTTGGGCGGCTCTTAACAACGAGGTCTTGAGAGCTGATGAGGGTGAAATAAGGTGAGAGTGGAACAGCACCGGAATGTAATGGCGGGGGAAACGGTAGGTGAATATGAAGCTGCGGCGGAGCGCAAGAGCGGGGTAAGTGGTAGTGGTCCGAGGAAACACTCTGGCCATTGACAACGACAACAAAGAAATTACAAATTTGATAAGTGCTTGGCCATTGGCCATAACTGCACCCTATTATATTTCTAAAATTAAAAGTTTGTTAATGTACTTCCTATATGTATAACGTTATTCATTTCTCTTATCAGGTAATAGCCGAAAAGGGGATCGTTTGAATTATTTTTAATCCCCCCTCCCCCACATTGATCCCAATTAAAAGACCTGAACTCTGTTACATAATCAGTAAATTAAATTAAAAATTTTTTATTTAGGGGGAGGGTGTTTAACTTTGAAGGAATTTATTTAATAATTGGTTACTAATTTAAACTCCTATCTCCTTTTACGAAAATATTTTTTTAAAGACATATGAAAGCAAATCTAACGGATCCTGAACCTTGATGTTATAAGTTCAGGAAGGCGGATATTCGTCCAGGCACAGGTGATTTTTGTTTGAACAATGTTCGAAACTATCCGGCCATGGACAGCGTCCCCACACGCGAGAATCAGGCGAGTTTCCTGCCGAAGTGGTGGCTGGCGGGTGACCTCTACTGAGAGTGGCCCACATTCAAGGCGTGAGCAAAATTGTAATCAAGGAGCCTAGTAGTGAGAGTGCTCAGTGGCTGTGCTGATGATTCGCACCCAGCTCCTCACGGCAACTTCAAAATGCGCTGTGACATCATACGTCATCGGATCCCCACTGCTTTTCATTCCAAAGCCCAGATAAATAACTAGTATGATGCCCGACATCCCTTTGCTATTAGTACAGTGTTTACTCGCCAGGACAGGATTTCCACTGAGAACAGGCACGCAGATTGCAAAATTTCGTTAGTCTACGGGCGCTGATTGGCGATGACTTTGTAGTCATTCCATGGTTGCGTCCTAGTTTTATGAAGCGCTGCTAAAGTTCTACGGCTCAGCCTCGTGAAAATAATGCATAGAAATTCACGCCATATAGGCCACGTAGTGCGCGCACTCTGTTTAATAATATTTTGTATGAGAGCATTTCCAACACGCCTGTTTTCTTCCTGCTTTCCTTTCATGTTTATTATAAATCAAAAAATAAAACCTAGATATAAAATTCACGTATAAGTCCAATTTTACGCAGTCCTAACATTCTTTCTGCTAGCAGAAACATAAAACGCTTGTGGCATATTTAGGAAACAACCAAACACTTGATACATGGGGTGATTTTTCTTAAATGTTTGATTCAAAAAGTGTGATGATTTGCGAATAGATTATCGGGCGTGCCGCTGGAGTTGAAGATACATCATCAAGTTATGCTTCCGAGTTCTTAAAATAAAGTTATCGAACCTTTTACGCTTTATTATTAGGTCGCTGCGTGTGTGTATTAATAGCAAGACGGCGGGAGGGGGGTGGAGTGGGTCCAATGACGTCATAGCAAACTCTTATCAAACGGGTGGTTTTCCTATATCCACTCGCGTAACTGACGCGCAAACTATGTTCCAAAATATGTGTCTTCTCAACAGAAATTTCTGCAAGAGGTTGCATACTGTTTTTCTACAAAGATATATCGCACTTTAGAATAACACTAGCACACAGTAAGTATCAACCTAAATATTTCAGCATGGCCACAAATGGCGTTTATAGACTACTGTATACTAAAATGACATTTGTGAATATCCGTACAATTTATATAGGTCCCTTCAGTAAACTTCACTACAAACGTCTCAGCAATAAGACTATACAGTCACTGCTTTAAGTTTCATAGTAAATGCTGCACAGTTAAAAGCTTGCACACTTATCCAGTGCGTTGAGCGTAGATGCGATGGGATACTTAACACAAATGTCCGTGTCAACCTTAACGTCCCTTCCTGCTTGGCCAAAAATACAGAGAAAGTTCCCTGTAAGTGTGCGACTTTAAAAGGTTCTTGTTAAGTATAACTCTTACCTCTCTCATTTGTTTGTCCCGAAGACGAAATTGTTATAGTTGTGTGATAGTCCTTTGAACACATGGCGATAGATTGTACGATAATCACTGCTGAGGATTTTGAAAGCCGTTAAATTCACAGAAACTTCCTTGGAACAGCCACTATCTTGTGCGCTAATCTCGCAAGCCTGCATCGTCATGAATATGCGCTGCTGTACTTTTCCGATTTCCCCTCTTTTCGATTAATCTGTCGAAGTAAAAATTATCTGCGTTGGTCTTTCATTTGACACCTATTCAATGTGCTCTATCGTTTTGTTTTCATAATGTTCCTACCATTTTATAACCTGCCCTTGACTGCTGGGACACATTGGGGCGTGAAGTGTGTAGATATGCCGCAAAGGAGGCAGTACTTGATCCCAGTTGTCGGCAAGTGCAGTTATCCTTTTGTAAACGTGCCTGCCATATAAAGGCTGTTCACGATAAAGTGAGCAATTTTGAAACCAACCTTAGAATAAAGTCACTTCTCCTACCTGCATATATTTCTACGGGTGGCCTGAGTGATATGCACCCAGTAAAGTTGGTAACGATGGATGGGAAGTAGTTCCGTACCTTAACGTCGAGTAAAAAATGTTAGGTAACAATTTCACATAGCTAAAATTATTTCTCCAACTTTCTGCTTATTTTTTAATGCATCGAAGAGTGAAAATGAGCAGATTTGTTAAATATTTTCTTTTCAAATAATTGCTTAGTTTCAATCGACCGACGCATGATTAAAGTGACGAGGCCCACGACAATGTTAATCTTACATACGGCGGAAGAATACATAACGTGCATACAAGGAGATTCTAAGCAGGAGTTTTAAAAGTGCTCAATTTAACGTAAATAGCCTATAGAAATTTTGACAGTGTGTTGCTGTGTATAAAAATTTAAATATGTTATTCCCCCTCCTCGTCTTCAGGAAGGGTCAACATGGATGAGAGGAGGCTGGCTCTAAGAGAAGCTGGTGAGCTGGCTGCCATAACCAAAGGGCAGACCCATTGGTCAGACCAGCCTTGAGAATGAACGATGTAAGAAATGAAATAAGGGAGAATGGTGCAGAGTGATGTTGGGAGGGGGGACGGGAATACCACGAGTAAACTTCCACACAATTGCAGTGTCCTTCATATTCTTCTCATGAGAATCTCCGTCTACTTGGGACTAGGATATAACTGGGAAGCCAAGAATAGGAGGCTAGGAAAAACCAATGTACGTCTGTATTGCTGTGTCACATGCTTCGCGGAGAGGAGTGGCTCATAACACACAGTAACCAGGCATTTGTTAGTCTGAAGAAGCATTCCCAGCTTGTCTTGCAACAAACCTATGCTTTGTCACAGGGATATTCTGTGATGGAGCAGTGCTGTTGTAAGCAGGTGACGGAATTGTGGTTCTGATAGTGGCGGTGGTGGTGCACAAGTATGTCTACAACATGGACATCACGGGTAACTACCGCCTGCCCGCCGTACCAGAGCTGATGTGCGTGGCTGGTGGGCTCTCCATCCTGGCGGCCATAGTGGACACTGCTGCTGCCCTCTTGGGCAGAATCTAGATCCTGCTGCTGGTGGTGAGTCCGCACGATTGGTCGACACCTTCCTTACAGGGGGGAGGGGGGTCGGGCACGATCGAATTTATGGTGCTTCACCGGCTTATTAAACATGTATGTGGAAGCTACAAGGACAGTTATACAGCCAAAATAAGAAGCACGTCGTTAGAGATATTCATCGCATGCAGATTTTTGAGATGTTTATATCACGTGACTCGAACACACTTTGACACAAGGATTGTTCTAATAGGTTTTTTTTTTTCCATTTCGATAATTCTTTTCAGAGTTTGCCAAGCAAGCGAAGCTCTGACATGATGCAATCTACAAAGTGAGTCCTATAAAAGAGGCCCCGTGGGACATGTGTGTAACAGAACGTGGGAATGAGAAAATACAGTCCAGTGTGACAACAAAATACCTAGAGTAGGCGCTGGAAGTGTCATTGGCGGCCACTTCCAGCACCTACTCTAGGTATTTTGTTGTCACACTGGACCGTATTTCCTCATTCCCTAGCTCCGTTACACACATATCCCACGGGGCCTCTTTTATAGGATTAACCATGCAGTATCAGGATCGTAGAGATCCACCAGTCATCTTGATCCTTGTAGACTATCGAAGTTGAAATAAAGAATCAAATTTACACCGGAAACATGCCAAATCTGTAGGGATTTCAAGTGAAAGATAACTGAATTGTGGCTTGTGAATCGCAAAAATTTTGATCGCCTTATTCTCTGATAGCCCCATGTCAAATACAGAGTTTTCCACCAACTCCCGAGACGTAACTGGATCCTAGCAGTAACTGTTTACAATTCCACTCACCTTGCTATCTGATGGCCTCAGCTATCTCATCAGAACATCGAGGTTTTGAGAGCCGATGGGGGTTAAGCGAGGTGAGTGTGGAGAAGTGTCGGAATGCAAGGGCAGGGGAAACGGGAAATCCCTGAGAAACTCGCCGTCCAGCGGCATCGTCCGGCGAGATCCCCACATGCGAATATCCGGGGGCGATGCCACCGGGAATCAAACACGGTTCGCCTTGGTGAGAGAAAACAGTATGAGACTAACTAATGATTAAAACTTGTTTAATTTTATCATAGGGTCAGTTAACGAATACTTATAACAGACTTTATGAAACCAGCCCTTACAGTCAACAGCCAACAAATACCATAACTCATCACTCCAGTAAATATAGTTTACTGGATTGTACTTCAAAAATAAAATAATATTATTAACCAGAACAATTTATTGATTAATTTTTATTAGACCTAAATCCATTATGAGGACATTAGGTAGAGGGCAGGTTAATATTATTGTGAGCTACAGATTCTAGTAGTAAGCTTTGACTCTTTGAGAGCATGTTTGTTAATGCTCTTAAGGCATATATTTTTGAAATAAGAAAATGAAGGCAGATGCTAGGTTTACCTGGGAAGTGCGTAAATCGACTTTGTATGTACTGGGCCGAGTTATTAAAATTACACATAAATTTTCCCGGGAAGTATTCACTATTTGGATGGAAGGAAATTAACAAGTTGGTGTCATAACTTAGATGAAACGATTTGGTAATGGACGACTGGAAAATAAAACAATTCCGTATGTATCTACCGTTTTTCGCGTGTTAAGGAGGGCGTGACTGAAACATTAAGGAGAGTTGAAGTTTGCTTTTGGGCATGTTCCGTTATCTTTATAACCCACTTTTATTGCTTGTTAGGAAAAATGTCGTCATTAATTCGGAAACGTAGTATTTACACCGATGAGGCATATGATGACATGTAATGAACATGATGGTTGTTTTGATACAACAGTAATTCATATAAGGCCGGGGCTGCGGTGGCTGAGCGGTTAGAATGCTCGCTTCCCACCAAGGCGAACCAAGTTCAACCCCCGGCCGGGCCACTCCCGGATTTCGCAAGTGGGAATAGTGCCGGGCGATGCTGCTGATCTGGCGCAGATCCATTTATACCTTATTTTATAGACTATTCACGGTAATGGAGCACTTTTTAAGGCCGCATCTAGATTTTCCTTTCAAATAATATCTATCTTTCCGCCACTTTTTAAATTAAACATTGCAATATGATTAATAAACATACTGTATATATTCCATCACTACCATAAGTTAAAGTCTGAGACTGCAATAAATTATATTTATTAGGGGTTGATGCCTTTTGGGAGGACTTTAAAAAGTGCTCACTTTACCGTGAACAAGACCTCATTGTTTAGAGTCGTCTAAATTTCTCTACTTAGTGACCTTCTCAGAGTTTGATAATAGGTACAGCCACCATAAAGTGAGCTAACCCATAGGTCCCCTAGACCTATGGAGGTGGAATTTTTGATTGAAATTATGCCATGCTTATATAAAGGGACCGAGCTTTCTACAGCGGAGTTACCAATAATAGGTATTATAACGAGTAGAATTACTTTCCCTTTGTTAAGAACACTTGTATGTATAATAAAATTATACATTTTAAATTAAAATTGTCTTAAAATACAGAATGGTGATGCATTAGATCTTTACTATAACATGAAAATCATTAATTAGCCCTGACAGTTCAGAATTTAGAAATATTAACACAATTATATTGTCATATTAGCATACATGTATAATGTAATTGTTATGCTAGTATTAATTATGTCCTCTCATTTACACTCGTGTTCTTATGGGCACAGTGAATCATGTAGAGAGCGCAGAGTATTTCTGAGCTCACAGCCTATGTTAAGTATTCGGATGTACACTGTGATCACGAAGTGCCACCGTGTTATTAGCCGACCGATGTTGTGCACTTGTCGCAGTACATCGGCATCATCGTGTTGCTGGCAGTCGTGCAGCTGACGAAGTCCGGCCTGGCTTTGTCGAACCGCGAGGCTGCCAAGGCACCGTCCTCAAAGTCATGAAGGACAAGCTCAACTCCTATCACCAGTCTGCAGCCACCACCATCATATGGGACCAGTTCCAGAAGAACGTGAGTTTCCCAGCCGTATCTCTTGGTTCTGCGGCTTTTTATCGCTTACTCTAGCACATTGACGAGAATTCTTGCCCATAACTACATACGTTTACAAACAATCTGAGCTGGTCTTTTGGGCAAACAGAAATTGTTACTTTCACATCTCCATTTCACTATGGCACATCAAAAATATTGTACAGATTTAATTAACAAAATATACTTTTTTGCTAATACTACTGCAATTAAACTCTAATTAAAATAATAAGTTACACATTAAATTAGTTACTATGTTCATTAAAATTGTCAATAAAGTAATTAAATCTCATACGCAAAAATCACTGTGTACTTCAAACTTTACACGAAACAGAAATGATAAACTTCTCATTGAATCCTTGTCACTTTCGCGCTGCCCCGTGTGTGGTAAATTGCTACCACTCTCCAAAGTGTTAACTCCGCCCCAGGCAACAAGTTAGGTTCCCCGCCGCAAGTGATAGCCTACTGTCGTTCAGCAACGTCTGCGGTATTCAACTGCGATTTGTAATTACAGTGGCGGCCGGACGTACATTCCCCAGGAATACCCGGAGAAAACCCTCCCCAACCCCCTCACTAACCAACCGCGTGTTCATGTGTATTTATTAGTTCCAAAACTTCGTTTTTCATTTTTGTCGACCATAAAATCAGATGTGTCTTGCAGCCCTTAATCGGATTATGATCACATAATGTGCAAAAACTATTCTTTAAAGTAAAATTAATCGTTGAAATTTGTCATTTCCAAAACTTAATTCTGTCTTGATTTATTGATTGTCCCAGTAGACATTAATTCTTCCCAATATGATACTAATGTATTTTTATTGTTGGCCACTAAACTTCAAATTAATCTTCAGCCCCCGATATTTTCTCCACCATAGTGATCTGTAGAGTCTGGAACAAGGGGGCGGGTGACTGGAGCCGATGCCGGCTGGCCGCCATGTTATGTTGTCACCAGCCACCACCTTGAATGAACATGACCTTGACATTTACCTCACCCATTGACCTTAACCTCGTACCCTTGACCTCGGATGATCTTAAAGTTGAAAAAATTAAAGTACAAAAAAATATGTTTATCTGTAAAGAAACCGAGAGACATTTATTTTAAATTTCCATGACCTCGACCGACATTGACCTTAAACCCATGTGGCCACAAACTAAGAAAAATGAAAAATCCCCGAAATTCGTTAACAAGTTAACTACCGGATAAAATTAATTTAATGAACATGACCACTATATTGGAACTGGGTGATCTTAACCTTAGAACAAACAAAAAACCCAAGAATTGGGGGGGAAAAAAAAAGCAAAAGAACTTAAAAAATTCCAAAAGGGGAAAATTTCATTACTGTCGACGACCACCATCTTAGATATCTGTGACCTTGATTCTTACCCAGGCAACTTGAACCTGGAAAAATATGCGAAAGTCAAAAAATTATGTAGATAATTTTTCTAAGATATACACACAAGAGGTCTAGGAGCCACAATCAAAGATAGCAGGTCACACACCGCTAACACGGCGACCAGCAGATGATTGATCCCCACCGCTAACCCCTCAAATTGTATGTGTTATTTAATCCAACCCCCTACACCCCACCCTGTGTTCAATTGACTTTCTAGTCGACCTCACATACATCCTACTACCTTCTCCGATGAATCATGGCTTTATTTCACACATTACTCGTTTTCGCTCTACTCACCACCCCCTCAACACCCTCCTGCCATTTGCATACTACAGCTCAACCGCCCAAATCTACCGCTAGACTGCGCTGGTGATTTCATGATGTCATCGTATTGCTCGTGACTGGTTGTTGGTCACATTATATCTCATCTACCGCATATAATTAATGAATCCATGAATGAAAGGGCGGGGGAAACTGGAGATCCCGAGAAAACCCGCTGACCAACGGCAACGTCCGACACGATTCCCACTTGCGAAAATCCAGTGACCCGGCCGGGGATTGAACCCGGTTCGCCCTGGTGGGAGGTGAGCGTGCTAACCGCTCAGCCACCGTGGTCCGACTGGAGCGAGGCGAGAATGGACAGATCGCACTCTCTTCCCAGGTGCCAGCTCGGCAGGGCAGGGTGCCTGGTTGGCGCGCCGGCCTGCAATAACCACGCCACTAGAACAGAGAAAGGGGCCGCGGTGGTCTAGTGGTCAGAGTAGTCACCTCCCATTTAGGCGAACCGGGTTCTTTTCCTGGCGAAGTCTCTTTTGGATTTTCGAATGTGAGAATAACGCTGGACGATGCCGCTGGTCGGCGGGTTTCCTCCAGTTTCCTCCATTCTCATAACCGAGCACTGCTCTATTCTTCCCTTATTTCAACCTCATCACTTTTAAAGAAACCTTGTTGTTAAGAGCCACACGGATCTCTCACATAAACTTTTTCCCTGTTTTACAATGAGATCCCTACTAACGTATCTGTATTTTTAACATCGATAGGAAATATGTACTTTTTTGTAAAAAAAATTAAAATTTCTTTCCAAACAAGCTATACATGTTATGGAAACGTCTCCGCTGTAGGAAACTTGTCCTAAAAATTTGTAATGAATGCATTTTTTAAAACGCTTATTTTTAAAACCAACGCACACAGGCGAAATTTCCTTAACATGTGCTTTCCTATTTAAATTTCGCATCTTCCAGCCGGTAGGCAGCACCTATAGGCCGGTAGGCAGTACCTATAGGCCGTAGGCAGTACCTATAGGCCGGTAGGCAGCACCTATAGGCCGGTAGGCAGTACCTATAGGCCGGTAGGCAGCACCTATAGGCCGGGTGCACACATGCGGTCATAGACCGTGGCGGCGCCAAGCCCTCGTGGTACTTTTTTACCGCGCCGCGCGGACATTGTCCGCACGTGTGCGCCCGGCCTTAAGGGCGTTGTCTAGCAAACTTGCAGCCACGGAGATTAAGTGAGAAGTTAATATCAAAGGAATTTTTTTTCAATGTAACCATTTTAATGATATATCTTCCAAACAAAAACTATTCTACATCATATTTCTTAAGGAATACTGGCACGTTACAAAATCTTAAAAATGTTTATGTTTAATACTATTTTCTTCTAAATTTTAACATTAAAATTTACATCTTGAATAAAAATTTCAAGTGAATAAATTGTTTAGAGAATGTCTTAATATAACAATATTTTCTGAGAAATTTGCGATAAACATGTTTTGTTTGAGTTTGTTTGAGTTATCTTTTAAGCTGATGCACTCAGAAGGAAGGAGTTTCTTTAAAATTGATCCCCCATTACAATTGCGTGGATGCAGTCTTGCTTGGCAGAGCCATCCCTAGGAGGTGGTTTGTATTATGTTTAAGCATTTATTGTTCATCTAAAGTGAGACGTGTTCATGTCCGGCTACATGTATCTCGCCTTGCAAAATTACATCTCAATATATGAAATACATTGTGCGTGACTAAACCACATCATCACTGACAAACTGCTGGACCAATTGAGCCCATATTCACACCATACGTTATTGAGGTGGCCAGTCGGCACTTCACTACACTTGACTTCAAGCGGACAGCATCATCTTCCGTTACTTTCTCGGCGGACTGTACGGCCTTCGTCCTGTAGTTTTCGCGACACTGGGAAACAACTGCCGACCCGCTGCTCTGGACGAGTTACCTTGAGCATAGCCTGTTTAGGTCAGCGGTGGTTGTTTCCTCCAGCGGTTAGGAACACCAAACAACACAAACATTTTACACGCACCCATTCCAGTAAATCACCCTTCTGATTCCGCGAGCATGGCTAACTCGACACCGGGGGGTAGTTTTAGCCACAGTAGGAGAAGGGAGGAACACCATCTTTCACCAACCACAAAACCAAACACCGGATTCCCAGGACGCCAACATGGACACCATGGATCTACAGGATTCATCACAAAAAAATGTAATGCCACTCGACCGCACTGCAGAACAACAAAAGTCTTGGCTGCTGGCAAAACTCAATCGCCGTAAGGCGATGTTGGATCAACAGTTTGAGAATGAAACCTGGATTCTGGAAACAAATCCAAGGAAAATATCCCGAGCCACCCGAGAACCGCAGTCCAAGACCCTCGCGGTTCAAAACCGCATCGAACCATTTGCCATCATGAAAAATATACAAAGAACTTCACTCACTAACAAACAAAATAGTGCATCTGTCCAGTCCTCCTCTCACACTGAGAGCCCAACCACAAAACCAATTCCGAAACCAATGAAACTTATCGTGCCTGACCCCTATAAATACAACCATCTAATCACAAAAATCCGCTCAATGGACATTAGAGGTACTCAGATTTTCCTTGTTGAAGCCGGCCTCCAGATCACATGCACCCACAAACAGGCGTATCACTCACTAAAAGACTTCCTCAAAATTGCAACATTCATTTTTACACATTCAGCATCGCAGCAGAACACCCTCAAAAGTGGTAGTCAGGTTCCTACGAACAACCCCAACTGCAGACATCAAAGAGGACCTTGAGGCGCGACACTGACATCGATGTCTATCAATTCAGAAAAACCATCTCAGACCCCAACAACCCATCACACTCCTGGGAAGAACCACAAGATGTTTTCTGTACAACAGCTGCTAAAGATGACACCCTCACCCACCTTCTCAATCTCACTTTCATTAACATGACGGCAGTACAATCCCGGCCGTACAAAAAGAGGATTGGGGACATTCCCCAGTGTCAAAATTGCTGGCTCTACCACCACACGAAAAACTTCTGTGCCCTCCGAACTGTTTGCCGTCACTGCGCCGGCCCCCAACCCCACACTGCCTGTGAGAACCTGAACAAGAACCCCAACTGTGTGAACTGCAAGGGAAAAGGAGTGCCCGAAGCCAACTCAAGGTCTCTGCCCAGAATACATCCGCCTGGTGCATCTTCGACAGGTGGCCGCGGAAAAACGCTAAACCCAACGCCCCACACTTTGTGCACCCCCTGTATTCACGCAGGAACACTTACCACCTCCACCTCGGAACATTGCTAGTTAAAATGTATCTTACTCACAGGCAATGCATTCACAATCACAGCCCCGCAACACACAACAGTCTTCCTCTCTGACCTCAAGCCAACAACCAACCAACCAACAACCCCCATCCTCCCTCCACACCCCCGCACTTAAACACCACCCCCTCCCTACATGGCCCCACCCGATATCGACGATATCAGTTCCACACTCTCCGACCTCCGAGAACTGATGATCTTCCTCGGGAAGCGAACTTCCTTCAATTCATGACTCACATGAAATCCTACATCCTCCTGGGCAACTCCACACCTGACCCACAGATGAAAACCCTCCTGCTCCTGCAGGCTCTGACTACCTACTCCGGGTTCAATTAGTCATGCATCACACCCACACAGCTAGTCCCTATGTCCTCTCCCTTCTCTACTGGAATGGGAACAGTATCTTTGATCAAACTTATGAATTATAAAGAGTTTTAAAAACTTACGGAGTAGAAATTGCATTAAGTAATGAAACACATTTAAAACCTAGAAAAAGATTTAACAGTAAAAATTACAAAGCATATCGAACTGATAGGAAATTCAAAGGAGGTGATACATTAATACTAGTTCTTAACCGCATACAACAACATTTAAATAATGTTCCAGACTTGGAAAATATAGAATATACATCCATAAATATTGCACTCAAGTAGGTCACATCACACTAGATGCTATTTATAATTCCCCCAATGAACCGTTACTTCCAGCTGACTTAAATAAAATTGCAACCCAGTCACACCTATTTTTCTTAGTAGGAGACCTAAACGCAGCACATACTTCCTGGAATAGCAGAGAAAGTAACCAACGAGGCAGAATTCTTGCTAAAAATTCCAATCAATATAATTATTTTGTTACAGGTCCAACATAACCGACATATTAGCCTGCTTGTACAAATTACTAATTAGATATTCTAGATATTGCACTAGCCTATTTAGATAATGTAAATATGCCATTTGAAGTCCTTACAGAACTAGATTCAGCCCACTTACCTATTGTTTGTCAGCTGGAAGCTAACATACGTAAACACCCCAACGCCACACTTCTAAAGACTCCGGTAACTAACAGGGAGGTTTTCAAACTAGACCCAGAAGAATTATTCGCAACTCACCAAATAAATATTCCATCTCATCGACTCAGCAACTGAACTAATACAAAATACAATTTTGCAAATCACTAAAAAACACATAACTTTCCTAAACTGACGACAATTTTTAAAATATTCCTTTCCCCAAGCAGAAATTATTTTAGCAGAAAAACACCACGACCGTCATATCTATCAAAAATCCATAAACCAGGCAGATAAAGAAAATTATTATAAATTAAAGAAAGAACTCCATAACGAACGCATTACTTTAGAAATAAATAAATGGTAAACTTTTTTAACGAGCATAATCATTAATTTTATTTAATTCTGGCGTATTGCAGAAACTTTGCGCGGCATAACTAAAAAAATCAATCTCCCAGCCTATCATAAACACAGCAGGAAACCTCTTATATGTCCCAGAGGACAAAGCAAATGCAATAGCTGATTGTTATCAGGGATATTTCTCACCTAATGATGATGTGGTGGATCCTAATTTTTTCCAGAGATATTCAAACCAATATTACAGTTTTTCAACAGAACAATAACTGCAAAACCTGAAGCAATAACACTTAAATAATTGCTTGTACTAATTAAAAAGCTTAACGTCAAGCAAGCTACAGGGCATGACAAAATTACTTATAAAATCATTAAAAACTTCCCATGCATTATGTGTAATCCTAAACCTGTTTTACTCAATCCAAAATTTCAATTATTTTCCTATAACGCGGCGAACAGCTGAAGTTATCACGATCCCAAACCAGGTACTCTATCCCAGAATATAGACGGCCTTTTTCCCTACTAAACTCCCTTAATAAAGTTTTCGAAAAACTCATTTTACCTAGATTATTAGTACATGCAGAACTACGTCAGATTATCCCAGCAACACAATTCGTGTTTAGAGCCTACCACTCCACCACTCAAGCCCTCACTAAAGTTTACTACAGGCACTTTAACAGCAATGCAAAAACATGAAGTCACAATATACATTTTCCTAGACATTGTAAAAACATTTGATAAGGTGTGGATACCTGGCCTACTACAAAAACCAATCAACTTCAATTTTCACGACTGCTATATACATTTGCATGCGTCATACTTTCAAAACAGAACATTCTTTGTTAGTATTGTTAATGCCAACTCACCTTCTCGCGACATTACAGCAGGTATTCCACAAGGTTCAGCAATTTCGCCATTTCTGTATACTATTTTTACCTCAGACATCCCCATAAACCATGCCTCAGTACAAATGCACGCGGGTTAAACCATAATATACACCCACAATGAAAAACTGCAATATGCTATCCTTCTAGCTCAACTTGAAATAAACGATTTAGAACACCGGTTTGAAAGATGGAAAATTAAAACAAATCCTACTATATCACAAGCATTATTGTTAACTCAGCGTAAATTCGGCCATCACGACAAATAACTCTAAAAAATATTCCAATCTCCTTCACACAAAATGTGAAATACCTTGGTTTAACAATTGATTCTAAACTAATTTGGACTGATCACATTTCAACAGTTAAGAAGGCAGCACTGAGCAAATTACCGCAACTGTTTCCTACGTTAAAAAGCACTAATATACCCAGATGATAAAAATTATTAATTTACTCAGCAATCGTTAGATCAGCCCTCTTGTATGGTAACGAAGTCTGGGGGAACTTCAATAAATACCTATTAAACTCCCTTCAAGACATCCAACATAAGTGTTTAAGAACCATAATAAATTCAGCGCACTTCACTACCAACCTATCGATTCATGAACGATTAAAAATACCAACTATAAAGACACTGTTACTAAACCGCAATATAATTTACTATAATAAACTACTTTCACATTCTAACCCCGCTATTAAACGGCTATGAGACTACGACCCCGATATAAACAGAATAATAAAACGCCCTAAAATTCCTCACGTATAATAACTAACATATCCTAAACCTGCGCGCCCGGCCGACATTCTCCGATCGGTCCGGGACAAAATTCAGTCAGTTTAACAAAACTACCTTGCGCTAGCATCGCACACATCACTTTGCCCGCTACTCTCACAGCGAACACACCTCTCTCTACTTCCCTAGCAACTCTTCAATGAGCTGACTGACTAATACTTTAACCCAAATTATGTCCCTCAAGTTTTTAACAATAATAATCACCATACACATGTTATTTTAACCGCAATGCTGCCTTCTCTTCTCAGAATAGAATGCAGGATGATATTCAGCCAAACAGAAAATTCCATTATTATAAAGCTCCATTTATTACACACACTACTAAACTGTAAAATGAAAATTAAGTAACAAAACTGTTTCCTAACATTTTTTTTTCCACATCCCTTACAAAAAAAAAAACCTTTTTCCATTTACATTTAACATCTAAAAACACGCACTAAACACAGTGCAACCTCTAATGCCACGACTCGGGTTTTAACTCAGAATTATCTATTTTAGAGAAAGACCCCACTTCCTCTGCATCTTCCTGACACTTTGCTTAACTTCACGGGAATATTTTATTAAATTAATATTTTACTATATTTACCAATTTTAACAAGACCTGCATTTTTGTTTTCCAAATTCTGTGCCAGTAGAGACGGGAACCGCCTTCCCGTCACTTCTGTAGGCATAAGTAAGGGGAATAAAGATTGTAACAACCGTAGTCCAGTTGCTATACTGGGTCACAAAACCACACACCTGACATGCGAGCGCCGCACGTGCCAGGTTAAAGTGCCTATATTAGGGGGGTGGGAGGGTGGGGTTGGTTAACCACCCCTAACCCTGGCCCAATCAAATGATTACCGCTTGGGTAGACAAGGGCCTCGGTCTGTACTTCCCCAGCGCTGAGAGGCCTAGCCTTGGTGATGATAAATCTGGGGGTTTTGATTACTATGTTAGTTGTATATAGTTCTGTCAACATTTTGAATATCCTGAGGATCTGAGAGACAATTGTTACTATCGTGTAATGTATTCCATCATTCTTGTTCCAAACTACTAACACGTTTCAGTCTTCCAGTGTGAGTTGTTGGTGGGAAACTGTTATTAACAGTAATCTAAGTATAGATAATATTAAAAGGCGTGTGTGTGCAAATGTTTACTAATATATTGATTCACAAAAATGTGCTTCCTTGATGAAAAATTTCTGTTTTGAAGTATAATTTGTTTAAATATAGTTTTGATATACGAGGTTAGGTTAGGACAAAAAATAAACAAAGCTAGACGAAAAGACATTCCAAAAATAACGGTGTAAACAATGGAACGCGTTACTTGTGTAACGTGTTACCAAATTGTAACAGTTTTTTATAACCGCTACGTTAAATAACATCCATCTTTTGTAGAGATACTGATATCAAATCAGTGCCAGTAAAAAAAAATGAAATGGAAGATAATATATCGTTAAGGTTATTTACTATATTTCTTATACTGTTATGGATAAATGTATATAAGGATTAATTAAATATTACCTGAGAATTAGAGGCCCATATAGAAGACATATTTAGATTTCAATAAGACTTTTGCTACAATATCAAAATAAGGAGTTTCTCCATCTGCTCCATGGTGTTTCCAGGAAATTTGAGGACATTAGTACAGATATTATACGAAACTGAAATGTTATTAATTTTCTAGAATTACTCTACACCGAGATTTTAGGAGGTGCCTTTTTGGCACATTTATTCAAACAACCACAACTCTTCAGTCATACAAAACCCCACGCGCCTTGTTTAATTCAAGGTGAAACAAATGACTGGCTGAAAAGAATAAGGTTTCCTCCCCGCCACCCGAAATGTAGTGAAAGAGCTGAATAGAATTAGGTAAAACGGGTTAACCCCCCCCCCCCCCCCCAAAACCCTACCGGCTAAAAAAATTAAAGGTTCTAGTAAAAGAGGTGATTATCCACCAATGCTGAGTATTATGTACAGAAAACAATAGTTTAGCAGTACATTTTGAGGTAGGTTTTTTATGAGTACATGATTAATTTTTTTTAAATTTAATTTGTCTGTTCTATTTTAATAAAATATTTTCATATTTATACATACTTAATTATATCTTTAATAATACAATATTTGAACAGCTTATTTCAGAAAGGGACCCAAGACACTTTTTTGTAACTGCAGATGTTTGTTCTCCCATTATATACGCACAGTTTGTTGCAGATATGTACCTTGTACCATGCATATTCGTAATCGAGGATTCAAGACATGTATGTACTGCAGAAAGGTACCTCAGTAAATGACTCGGGCGATTTTCTACAATAAACGTTGGTCATACTGTATGTTACAATAGTAAAATTAAAGTTGGTCGCACTGTATCCATTTTGTTGACAATTGACATAGTTTGTTTTGAAGTGCATTGAAAGCTAGTTTACCAGTCTGTTGCAGCCTTCGAAGTGTTCTGGTTTCTTCTCATATAATGAATTGTGGTGATGGTTTATCGCCGCGAAAACGTAAGAAATGAAATAGATATCCTAAAATACATATCATGAATGCAATAAAAACGAAAAGGGTTCATGGACAAGAGTACACCGATTATGGAGAAGGGAAAACGAAACGAGAAAAGAGAATTCTATCACCATGCAGGTAAGACCATAAATAATAAAAGATAATAAAGTGTTTTGGAACTTGTCAATATCATCGTATTTAGTGTAAGAATGAAATGTATTGTTATTTGTTAAACCCAATTGTCATGACCTCAACTATCATTATACTACAGTTTTGTGTGCAATGAAACATTCCCTGTTTAACTGTAAATATCAACATTCATATAGGCTAATAACTTTTTTAGATTAAAATAAAGCGTGCATTTTTCGTTAGATGATTATTATTATTATACACAAACAGTTATGTAATGGTTAACAGTAGGTGTCGTAGCGTTTCATGAAACAGTCAGGTATATTATTAACGTATTTAAAGACTGTGAATATTAACAAATACATTTATTTAATAGCAGATGCCCAAGAAAATGCTGTCAGAGATTTGATGACGTAGACAAAGCAACTATTTTTGACATCCTGTACAAACTACAAACAAAAGATGAACAGGACCTTTATCAGCAAAGGGTGATCAATGTTGAAGAGATGAAGCAACGTCGTCCCCGAAAATAAGATTCTGTGCTGAGGGACAGGCGGTTTACGTATCATGTTCTAGTTGGTGAGAACTAGTGCAGGTCTGTAGAGAGGCATATTGTAGACTATATAACATTACTGACAAAAGAGTTAGACGTCTCCGAATGTTGTTACTTGAAGGAAAATCCTCTCGAGACAAGCGTGGAAAAAACATTAGTGGCAACAAGATCAAGAGTGATGAAGTTCTTAGAGTGCATGAACACATAGCTTCTTTTCCAGTATCCGATGGGCATGGCAAGGACATTAAATATTTGCATGAAGAATTATGTGTCAAAAAAATGCACGAATTGTTTAAGTCGAACTTTCCGGATTGATTCGAACGTAACGTACAGTTTATATAACAAGTATTTCAAAGAAAATTTTACATTATAATTTGTTAGGCCACCAGTATATGTTTGCAACTTCTGTGAAAAAAAATAAATAAAGTATTAGCCTCAGAAATCCTAACCTCAATAATCATGCTAAGAGATTTCCAGCGGCACAGTTAGTTGTGCACGAAAGGCGTGCTAAACTGTTTTATACAGCTCTGCAAGAATCAAAAAAGCAATCGGAAAATAATGATCACATTCTAGGGTTGGTATTTGATTTCATGCAAAATGTAGACTTACCCAAGAGCCCAGTTCAGGAGTTGTACTACTTACGACAGTATCAGTGAATGTTTTTGCTGCATGTAACTTGAAAACGGGACACACGCAATTATATATTTACCATGGAGGGACTTTGAAGAAGGGGGCAAATGGAGTGGCTTCATTTCTAACTGACTACATTGAAACGTATGTTTCTAACACTGTGACTGAACTTCACATTTTCTCCAATAATCGTCCTGGGCAAAACAAAAATCACACTTTCGCCAGAGCCTTGATAGCTTTAACGGACAGTCGGAAGTTTAAAACAGTGAAACACTTCTTCCCTCTGAGGGCACACTCTTTTCTTCCATGCGACCGCAAGTTTAGTGTAATCAAAACACCCAATAAAGTGTTGCAGCAGAATTTGTACATGAAATAATAATAGTCATGGACAGTTTTCGGAATATAATAGGGTTCATTGAAACTGAAGACATTATTGAATACGACAATTTGTGGCCAACTCTCTACAGAACAAACTCTCTCATCAGTGGAGACAGCAGCACTGCCATACAAAGAGAGGGAACACTTGAGTATCTCAAAATATCACTATTCAGAATACAATACTGACAAAAAAGGTGTCATCGTGACTTCAGAATCCACATTCACACACTGAGTTCTGGAGATAATCAGGGTTATTACTACTATAAGTTTATTCTGTCCAAAGGAAATAACAAAGGTGAATACATGCCCAACATTCCTGCATATCCACCAGAAAGTGTACCCATCAAGAAAACCAAAATGGAGGACATAAATAACGCATTTTAATTTGTGCCACGCGAGTTCCAAGACTTTTATGACAAAATTATGCAACTGCTTGTATGTGACTGAACTCTGATAGAACAGAATACATAACAGTCAATGCAGTGATAAAATATTTCCCTGCTTTTTTTTTGCATGACAGGGTTTTTATGTCTTACAATTTAACCATTATGCATTAAACATACTTTGCTATATTTAGAATATTTAATTACGTTTAGTTTTGACCAGTAAAACTATAATATAAACTCACAACACAATATTGATATTTTCAAATTCACATTTACTACAGAAAAGGGCCTTAGTCAGTGATATTTCAAACCTTATATACTGGAAACATATGGTCTAAATATACGTTTTTTCACGTGTTAAAGTTGCAGTACCATCATATAAACAACATATTGAAAGGACAACGTCTAAAATAATAAATATAATATATTGCAACGTATTTGCATTTTCTCGTAACTATGTAAAAGTGACTCAGGTCCCTTCCTGAAATAGGTTGTTCATTTAGATTGTTCTCACAATTCGAGGTCACTACAGAATTTTTTTGTTAGTCTGTTAATGGTTATGAAAAAATACATAGCGTAGGTTAGTATTAGTTATATTTAGGCATCTTTCTAATTAGAAGACAAGTAAAATACTGATGTGTACTGTTTCCCAAATTATTCTTTAATGGAAGACACATCTCTATGTTTTTGGGGCACTTTGATTGAAAGGGTTGAAAATTAATAGCTAGAAGTTATTCCGAAAAAAAGTTTAGTGGAAAAAAAAAAATCTGAAAGATCATTAATGAAGTGAAGTTGGATAAAAATGGAGAAATAGGAAAGATAAATTATAGTAAGTATTTAATAAATCGGGAAAGAATAAAGAGGACAGATCTTGTAGATACTGTTATTATTAATGACGTTACGGCATTACATAATTTAATGATATGTCAACGGTGCAAAATCAAGGAGGTGTGTTAAAATAGTGATTTCTGTACTAAGAGAATTCGTTTTCTATGAAAGTGTCATTATTGTGTTGGTTTTAAGTGTAAAAATTGGGAGTCTTGCATGTAGTTAAAGACGCTGAAAAAGCAGTGTTTACGAATGAATGACTCTAATGAACGAAACATTCCTACACTATTACCTGTATTACGGAGGTCGTATTCGAGTATAGACTTTGAATTTCACCAGTATAATGTTTCGAATGAAGGTGTTTACTAAACTAAAATATTTACAGGGCCATCATTTTAAAAAATAATTGACCGAGCCAATACAAACATGTAAGTTTATATGGCCCACCATAGCTCTACATGTGTAAAGAATTTGGCGAAAATCGGTTTATTGGTCCTTGAGACATGGCATAAAACGTCGATATATTTCATAAGACAATCTTCGAAAATGAGTTGAGAGAGGCTTGGGCGATCCTTAACAGCGAGGTCTTGAGAGTCGCATCTTCATAAATGGAAGACAAGAAAGTTATGTATTAGCACAGTCAATGATTCTATACTGTTAACATACAAGGTTAAGCTAAAATTAATGTCCCAATTTCATTGATATAGAACACTAAGCTAAAGTGATTTTATAGCCGCTATTCTGAAAATAAGTGTTTGTCACACTTATTTGATGGCTGTAAGAGATGCTTTCAGCATACATAGATAAGTTGCATTTTGTTTCGTTAGTAAAATATTATGAACTAAAATATTTATTATGCATGACCTACTTAAAACATGCCAGTTTACACCGGCTGCTGCATTTATATTTGTTTACCAAATATGGTAGGAATATGTCGATTGTTTCCTGGGAATATCAGATAAAAATTTAATTTTTTCATGTGGCATATCTTACAAAATGGTTGACTAAAGATGGTCCATATAAAAGGATTATATAGTTTTTTGGAATTGATTACAAGGTTTTAACGATAAAGTAACTTAGCTAAAAGGTCTACGTGACCGCCAATTCGAAAATACGTGTCTGAAATTCTTACAACATACAATTTCACACCATATTCCGCAATATCATTTGTTTACCAAATTTGGTATGAATCTGTATTTTTTTCCATCCAGGATATGACATAAAAACTATATTTAGACGTATGGTGCTATTTAAAAAATTGCAGACCTTCCCATGTGCTGATCTGCGGCTGTGCAGGGATGCTGGGGAGAGCTCATCCTCCCATATGCGGAGCTGCGCTCACTAGCGTGATCCTTGGGGCCGTGGTGGAACTAGGCGTCTCTATAGCGCTGGGCTGCCTCTGCTGCGTGAGTTTAGGGTATTAACTGTGCTGCTTGGCTAGTCTCTCTCACACGTGAGAGGTTTGGCGTGACATCTGACACAAGAGTGAAACAATCTTGATTGGCATGTCCATGGTGGCCTCGCATCTGGGAGCATACTGGAATGCTCTCTTAACCAATCGTTTTGGGGTTCAAACCTCCTCTGGATTAACATGATGATATGTAAAGACGAAGTGACGTCATGTTTATATATATGTTAAATAAGCGTCACGCGCTAAAGATAAGGTAGGAATCGGCATCGAATTGGAAATTTTTGAAGAAGAAATTTTGGTACCCAAGAAGCACAAAAATTAAACCATTTTAGGGGAAGAAGCAGGAAAAATGAGCGTAAACTGAGAAATTACTACACATCACTTGAGGAAGAATGGGGAAGTACCAACAATAGAAGTTTCGGTGATCAAGGATCATTTTGAAAAATCCACCCCACCCACCCCATCTAAAAAATTCAAAAATATTTTAAGGTACCCGCTGCCTTAATAGTTCAAATGTTTCAGGCTCTTGAGTGTGCCTACCAAGTCCTGATACGGTACCTCAAACTGTCTAGGAGATCAAGCAATTGTAATTTCAATCCCCACTTAAAAACTTTAGTTAAGACGAGGTCGACAGATACAGGGAATTGAATAATGCCCCCCCCCCCCTCTAAAATCTCAAAATTCCACCCTAAAAGATGACACTTTGCCATATTTCAAGTCATTAGTAAGAAGAAGGTGGAAATAATGTTTGAATGAAAACCAGAAGCAGCAAAACATAACACATGTGTCGGGTATATAAATAAGAAAGATGGGAATGTGTTCTGCGAGTGTTGGTGTTCCCTCAAAATTAAGAGCACTTCATGTCTCTTAACTTTGCAACTTTCTACACCCCACATTCGTTCAACAATATATACATTCAAAACCACATCCTTTGGGTTTCCCGTAAAATTCTTTTGCAGTTGCGATGAATGATGCAAACACTCAGCTACAGTGTTTACACATTATTTGGCGAAAAACGTGTGTGTGTGTATGTGTGTCCACTTATGTGACATCAGTTTATTCAGAATAGTTGAGTCTATGAAATAAAAACTAACATATAAATGACCAATCCTGTGATTTTCCAGCAAAACTACACTGAAAATGGGCTTCGTGGTTTTTAAAAGTTGTGTTCTGCTCAATGTTCGTAAACAATTTGATGTCAATAGGACGTATAATATGCTGATATATTGTAAGAAAAAAAATTGTAAAAGTAAATATAATAATATTTTCATTTCCAGGATTGAATGTTTTTTCTTATAAAACCATAGCTGAGATATTCATTTATGATTGCGACAAAAATTCTAGTGTCTAAGAAATTTGACAGCTGGTTAGAAAGAAAACTTGAAACTCTAAAAAGCAATTTTTTTAGCATATTGTAATGCTTTGGTTTGCAAAATGTATAAACCAAGGGGTAAAAATAATTTCAATTTTCAGACAATGGGATCAAAATATTTTTATTTTTGGTTTTTATCATTTAGATTGATAGAATAAAAGCAATATCAGATACTGTGTAGATAAACACGCCAAGGCAGATATATACGTATTGGGGCTGGATAACGATAACCTATTGACATCATACTTCTTGGACGTTCACTGACAAAGGATCAACTGACATCTATACCCTGTTAGAACTTCGGCCAAACCCTGGAAATGACACACTGCACAGTATGCAGGACCTGGGTCACCATCATCTGAGACTTCCACTCACCCAACGATTCTTCCTTACGTAATACAGGCAATGTAGCTTTGATCCATTGCAGTTAAATACATAACAACTGCACATTAATAACATGCACATTACTTGCTCCGTTCAGCTCCACCTATTGCAGTGTTTATCCATTGTTAACCATGACAAGCAACTGGAAATACAATGGTATGACCACCATTGAATTAGGTTCAAGTAGCAACCTTAAATTTTTTTGTAGGTGCTGGAATAGCATTTTGCTGTGGGTTGCTGCAGTTTAAGTGGAGAAGAGTAGGTATGGTTTATCTGTCATTCGGATCCATCGTGGAAGGTACCATTATATGTTTGTTCAGTGCATCCAAGTCCATATGGCTAGGATATGCTACATACACTGTGTTTGTTATTGGAATTTAAACTCTCATAACCATTACCAAGTAAGGAAGCCATATTTCACAATTTGCTTTTGTTGTGCGTGGATACTTTTTTTTTGGGCCAAGTTGGAAATTTGAGAAAATGACTTCTGATTGCTTTGCTAATGTATACCATTGTTACATATAGACTACAGCTGACAAAGAGATGTTTTGATTGGTGTTTAATACTGAGGTCGTGGGTGCTGGCAAGGGTGTAATGAGGTGGAGGCGGAGCAGTGGATGCAAGTTGGAGGAAATGGGAATGTCCTGAGAAAACCTGCCCAGCCAACAACGTCCACCATATTTCGTAAGCGTTTACAAATTTTTCTGCCTTTTTTTTATAAGCAGACGATGGCAAAGTCTTGACTCGTGCTTAGTCAACATGAACTGAAGCTAACACAACAGCTGCCTCACTCCACACAGTGTTGGTGTCTGCTCTAGTCTGTATCTCCAGTGGCCACAGACAGTTCCGAGATGGGCTTTGATAGATCGTCTATGTATTTTATTTGCATGCGTGTAAAGTTTTCATTGAAATTAAACTAATAAATTTTGTACTAGCACCAGTAGTTCCGGAATTAAAGTGGTTCACAAACGAGGTCGATCCACAATCTTTAGTGTGCATTAATTTTTTATTAAATTGCCAAACAAATAATTTTGCAAAAGCAATATTTGCATCACCCAGTAAAAAAAAATCCAGGAAACGAGTTACAGATTTTGATGATTTTAACGAAGACTGTCTTCAGAGAACACAATTTTACAATAAAGAGGGAAATTCCGATAAAAAAAAATTAAGCGAATTACACACGAGAAAACAGGTTATACGGTTTCAACAAGTTCAGAGGCAATTATTTTTTTGCGAAATGTTTTTTATATAATAAATTGAACGCCAGCCAGAAGTTTGTAATGGAACTTACAACTGCATGAATAGGGAAGGGTAGTTTGTGTTGCCATTACATCTACATTACGTTAAAGTCTGGCGTCAAAGTTTTGAGTCCGTGTTTAAAGCATTTTGTCCTGCTCGTAACGGACTGGGAATTTCAAAGCTAATTGAACGCAACTCCTGGCGAGAATGAAGTTAAGGACTTTTGTTTGTAGCCGGATTGTCGCGCGGTAAATTGAGTTTCCGTGAGCCCTACGTCGTCCTTGATTAGTTGCTTTCTCTACACTACTTCTATTTAAAGTACGAGCGTTATTAAGCGACCGTTCAGGTCGCAACGTGGTACACATACAGTTGCTCTCCTACAACAAAGTGACACAGTGCTCTCAAGAGGACGTAAATAAACAATACACTCTTAACAAACTTGATTAAATACATTACGAACATCATTGCTTGTCTCTTACAAGGAATGATTGTTAACAGAGATTATTGCTTTAACCAACATTCATTACTTACAGAGATTGTCTTTGAGCGTATTTACTCTTACTTTAGATTAAGTAATCATTATTTCTCTTAATTACCGATTTGGCTTATGGTTCTTTAAACGCAATTATTGACAATCATCAAAAGTGATTAACACTTACGTAAGACACAAAATGTATTCAGTTCCTTACATCTTTATGTTTTTCCGCAGCCCATTTGGCTTACGGTATTTCACTCAATATGATTTTAAGGTGGATGGTGGAGCAAAATATGGTCAATTTAAGGTTGGGAATTTGGGTAGGATATTTACCGTGAAAACTCGTTGAACCTTTTTTGTGATACTTGGGCGCCAGGCATTGCATGGGGTGCAATATCAACTTGTAATGTAGATCTGACTGCTTCCTCAGGGTCGTGTGCCGACGGCCAAAGGCGGCATCCTTCCGGTGTATCTACTTAAGTAGATATTACCGAGTTACGCGTGATACGCGGTGGACTCTCGGGGCGGTCCACACACCCATACAGTACACAGGAAAATAGACACTGAGAATTATTACAGGAAACACTTTGAAAAAACTTATAATATTGCGGGAAAGGTGGGGGCTCGCGCCCTAATGTCTGTAGGCAACACGAATGAGGACGCACCCCGTAATTGGCGTAAATCAATGCGTTTTATTCCACTATACTAATGAGAGAAACTTTACATCAAACTGCTGGGCTTAAACCTGCCGGTGAGGTAATGCTACGCAAAGTCGGCACGAGGCCACAAAATACTTAGGTGAAAATTATATCTTCCCAGGTGATGCAAGCCAGGGAAGGAGAGGGGTGGAGAATCTCGGGCGGATAGTAACGAACGGTTCAGATAATTAAAAGTCTATTGCAGTGAAATGATTGGTAAAAAAAGTTGAAGTGTCGCCCGAGCATGCGAAACGCAACCCCATCGGTCCGCGCGTCCACACACTCGAGACACGAGCAAGCAGGCTGCGGGCTACTTTATTGCACCACACAATCTGAGTAGCAATACACACCTTGCTTACCTTCTTACAAATGTTACATCATTAATTACACAAGACACAGAACCCTTTTATACGTAAAATGCACTGAATGAAATGAAGTGAGGATGGAAGATGTGACAAATGAACATTCAAGAACTAACAAAAATGCACACTAATGCCAGCGGGAGCACATAAACACTTTAGGGCTCTATTTTATATCATTACGTGAAAAGGCGTCCTTGAGCATCTTATATTCTCAGCCTCTTACTTATGCCCTGTATCACAAGTTATACTTGTACACGTGAGCGCATACGCACATGGTTTGCTCCGCCACTTTACATCTTTTGCACTGCACTTGCTCCTCACGACTCCAGCACTGCATTTGGTCCCACTGGCCGCACTCGTGTTGTGTTTGGAAAGACGTAACCGATGCGGTGCACTACTCAACCGGTGCGCATGAGCATCCGGTAGAGTGCTGATCCCTGCAGCAGACGCCGGCGACGGTGGCCAAATGGACTTGGGGTTAACGGATGACGTCAGATTTATAATGGTTAACGTTTACTTATTGCGATCCACGAAGTATATTTAAAAATATATATATATTTACGTAGTTAAATTTTTTTAATAGCCAGTTTGGCTTACTTTATCTCCATTACCTTCATCAACACATAGTAGGCTACTACTACACAGAAACAAAATGATTTAAAACAACTCACATCGTACACTTTCTTATAAAAATGATTTGAAATTCTTCTTTTACAAGTTTCATTGCTTTTCTGGAATACCAAAGTCTTTTTCGTGGTCTGCTTGGCTCATTTGTTTGGATTCAGTTTAACAACTGACTCGTTATTATGACTTATGCTGCCATACATAAATGTTAATATTATCAATTTTCACAATAAATTGACGTCATTTGAAACTCTCGATTTCAAGGTTGCATAGATTTCATACATGTTACCGCTAAACTTGTTTACAGAATACACAATTTAAAAACCCTTATGTAGAATTTTGAAACACCTTGACGTACGGAATTACAGTATTATATACAATAAACTTGATTTATGCCTATGCTAATTAATACCATTAACATATGTACAATTTTTTTAGACATCCTAACGTATATTTGTTACTTATATCCCATATCATTATTTCACATGTGAGGTGGCATAGGTATGGCGATATTACGAATTGCTAGCATAACTGACCTAGTTTTCACTCAATAGTGTTGCGGCTCGTTGTGAGTTCAAGCTAGCTCCAAACATCGTAGCTGAGAAATGCAATCCCTTAACACTCATATTTCTAACAGAAGAATTAAAACTAATATGTACAATTGATGAAGTAATCATGGACAGGAAATGAAATGTGACAGTGCATTCCCCAAAGTGTGCCTTGACCTTTATTCCGGTCAGATGTTATATATCGACACTCTTAAAACTATGTCACATAGGTACCTAGAACTTTAAGGATGTTTAGTTTCCCCTGTGGCTTTGCAGATCTCAAAAAATTCAGTCTATTGAAGCCTAGCTTGGGTTTCTTAAATACTGAAACCTTACTTTAATCTTACATTTAATACTACTTAGAGTACTTTAGGAAGGGCTATTGAAAATATAGATATAAAAATAATCGCAAAACCTTCCCATCTCTGCCATGTCAAAACAGCTGAGCTCCAATCGATCACTGCATTGGCCATCACCCTCTGAAGATGCATGTTGAAGAGACTGTCGCATGAGGGGAGGGTATTCCCTCTCCTGCACCCCCGCTCTTCTAAGACTTGTGTCTCCTGCAACGAGCATGTGGTTTTGTTTACAAACAGACCATGGCTGGCCGTACACAAATTAGTATGCCGGCATTTTTGTGTTCACATTGTTTCATTCACTACCACCTGACCTAATCTCGAAGTATGAACTTGTTACTAATTTCTGTTGCTTTAACTGTAAGCCCATCCTTACAACCAATCATGCAGCGAGCAACCTAACCGTGACGAACCGCGAGTGTTACACCTACAACACAGACATTTCGGAGCACAAAACACTTAAAAATGTGCATGACTCTCAACATCCAAACTGGTTTCAATGATTTGATATGTGAAGGCCAGGGCACACTGCTCCTGAGCTGCGTTAAGTAGAGTATGCAACACCACAGTGAATGCATAAATTTGAACGAAGACAAAACCATACAAGGACTTAGCTTCGAGTGAAGACATTGCAATGAACATTTGGAACAACAGAATGCCACACCATACAACTGGGATGGATTTTTCACAGTTACAAAATGTCAATGCTTGTGATTGTATGGGATGTTAAGGGGAAATTCTTTACATGAAACAACAGTGCCGCATGTGTGAGCTGATGGTACACCAGCAGTGCCAATCTGCGCAGGAAAAATGAACGGTGCAAGGAGCGCACGTAATCTGTTGGGACTATACAGTCGAGAAGGAAGTAAACAATGCCATGTCACCCACTAACAGCATGCACTTCACTCGGCTCGAACTTCAGCGCCAGAACAGCAGCCCACAACAGTGCCAAAACACTACCCTTATTGCCACTTCCAACCATTCTGCACACACCATACCTGTCACCCATGCCAGCATATTACCCACTAACCATGTTCACTTCACTCCACATTTTCTGCAATGTTGACCAATTTATCAACCTCCTTTCCAACTGCAATACCTCTGATAACAATGAAACTAGCCAATGAGAACTAATGAGGAATGATGCCTAATGTAAGCAGTCAGCACATAGAAACCATACTAAGACTGACACCAACCATGTTTCAGACACTGCCAACTTTCTCTGGAATGTTGAATGAAGATCCAGCGGTCTTCATACACAATTGTACCACCCGACTTCAATGATATGGGATGTTCGAAGACGAATAGCCAGGCTGCATTGGAAAACAGTTGGAAGGAGACGCGAAGCAGTGTTGGTTCTCGATCAACCATTACAGAATTATGCAGTTAGGGATACCTGCATTCTTTTCAGTGGCATTTTGGAAGGACTTATGCATCAATCCAAACCCAAAGTAAACTTACCTTGCAAGAACAGTAGCCAGGGGAGAAACTCCCCACATTCATAACCAGGAAATTGAACCATTTCCGACTGGAACTCCCAGAGCGGGAAGTTTTCGATGTGATAGCAGAAACAACCTAGGATATCGTGCAGCTTTGGTACCTCGGAAAGTAGATCCTGTCAGCCGCAATGCGAGACCGCGAGTGCACGATGGTGCCACGGACGCTTCGACGAAGCAGCAGAAGAGGAAATAAATGACTCGGCGAACACACACAAGTCAAAATCATTCGGGATAAAACCAGACAAATTCACATAAAGATACAGTAGCCACCACATATGTAAAAGTGGCAACACTGTGAGTGCAAGTGCAAATAGAAGTGAAACGAGGTCTGTTAAGTTGTATAAATCACAGCCGCCATAAATACATGTCGATATTGTGTGATGGAAACCTATCACTGGCATAGTCAGTGCCCGAAAAACCCACATCTTAACAAATGCCAAGACACCACCGACGACCAGCAGGGAAGTAGGAAGTACGGGGAAGTGGCCTGATATTTCTTCTACCTCTCTTCCACAATGCACCCCATAATTGACACCTCAACAAGCACTGGTAAGTAAGGTTAGTAGCAGCGGTGCGAAATTTATCCGAATTCTCTTTTTTTATCAACAACCCTCCACACTAATCGACACTGCGGCATCACACAATTTTTGTCATCATAGATTTGTAAACAAATAGGATGTTACGCCTTCTGGTCACATGATTAGGCAAGCAACAGGTCAGCAGAGCAATTAAGTTGTAGGGAAAGAAACCATAACCGTTCGAGTGTGTGATTTGGAAACTATAACTACTGCTTAATAATAACTGTGGGGATAACCAAGGATGCAATACTAGGAGTACCATGGCTTACTGAACAGAATAACATTGTAGATCCGGCAGAAGGACGAATACATTTCAGTGCTAAAGAGCAGAAAACATTTATACAACATAGATAGTAGGTAGCTGAAAACACATCGAGAGTACTGTTGACGGAGTTCGAACACGGCATACCAGTAGAGCACTAAGCTGCATTCCAATGTTTATTAGATGAGTGTAGGACAGTCTTCGCAAAACACGATGCACTGTGCCAGATTACTGTCGCTGGAAACGAAATTTTGCTCACACTTAAAGGGTCTATCTACTCAAGTCCACACAGTTGCCTCCCACATCAAACTCGAATAATTCGAGAACATATGGTCGAGGTGCTAGCAGACAGTGTGATAGTCAACTGGAAAGAAGTTTAATTGTGGTATTATGCTCACACCGAAAAAGGATGGAAAGTGGCGGTTATGCGTTGACTTCCATCCCGTTAATCAGGTAACGTGTAGTGTGCTCCTGCCCTACATTAGTGTAAATAATGCACTTAGTTCGTTGGATAGAGCGAAGGTAATGTCATCATTAGAGTTGCGCAGTGGCTATTGGCAGATACCGGTACACCAGGAAGACAGACAGAAAGCAGCTTTTATGGCTCCAGATGGTCGAAGGTTTCAGTTCTGTGCAATGCCTTTCAGAATAAAGTGTGCACCGGTAACGTTCGAGTCAATGATGGCTAGAGTGCTAGATGGACTTGTAGGAGAATTCACACTAGCCTATCTCGAAAACCTAGTAATCTGGTCAGAGTCATAAGTAGAGTTCTTACACCACCTTTCGATAGTGTTGGAGCGATTGGCAACGAATGGATTGACGTGCACAGCGAACAAGTGCCGCTTGGGAAAAACGAATTTAGAATTATTGTGACATGTAAGCGAATCAGGAAACCAGCCTAACCTCTAACAACCAGGGTTAATTGAGAGCTATCCAGCACCACGCACATGGAGGCAATCGCACAAATTATTTGGGCTCGTCAAATGTTTGTGCAAGCACATTGAGAAACTCGCAATAATAACTGTGCCTCTCACAGACTTACTGTCACTGCAGCGAAGGTACCTGTGGGGTAGTGAAGTGGAGAAATCTTTCCTGGAAATTAAGGCTAGGTTCAGGTAGTGCCCGTCCTTAGCAAGATACTAGCCAGCATGCCACTTGTACGTGCAAACGGACACTAGCCAAGAGAGGCTCGGTGCAGTTCTTTAACTATGTAGCGAGAGCGGAGGAAAGCAGATAATTGATTTTGAGAGTGCAAAATTTGGGCAAATCGAATGATGCTACAGTGTAAACGAGCATGAGTGCTTGGTCATCATCTGAACAGTTAAAAAGTACAGACCCTATGTGGAGTTTTGGAAGTTTACGTACGCACAACAGGTGCTTGATGTGGTAGCATACCATGTGAGAGGCCCGCAGTAAACTCACCCAGTGGGCGTTGTTCCTGCAAGTTTACAATTTTATTGTAGAGCACGACCCCGGGCAAGAAAATGAACTCGTTGATACGATGTCCCAAACTCCAAATCAGGAAGTAGTTGTGCACAATGACGCTAAGTGGCAGGACAATCTGCTGCTTGACACACAAGACCCAGTACGGGAACCTCACATAAACAAAGTGAATGTTGTTATCAATGAAGTGCTGCAATCAGACTTGTGCCAGGAAGTGGTCAATGCGCAGGCGGATTGCACCTTTGGAGAAATGTTAAAAAACAGGTACGCATGCGAGAATGTTGAGGAATGGTGCATAGTAGACGGGCTTGTAAAGACTTGTTCACCGCTGGTTCCAACAACTTGGCGTTTGTATATACTGCAACCATGTAGAGAGAAAGTGTTTGCAAATGCGCATTCAAGTGTACAGCAGCGCACCCAGGTGCGGAACAGACAGTGAGCAATATGAAAACGCACTCCTTTTGGCCAGGGTTAACACAATGCACGATATAGTGGGTACAGCAGTCCACAAAGTGTAATCAGTTTAAATCATGTAGGACCGATGGTGCACAACAAAAATAACCTAGACAGACAAGAAAGCCATTCTAAACAGTTAGTTTAGACTGATGGGACCATGCCCAAAATCCGCAGGAGATAAGAGATTCATTCTTGTAATTACGGACAGTTTATCATGCTGGATAAAGGCGTACACATTACGAAGTGCAAGGATAGGCCACATTGTAAAAGTGCTACGAGAAGAGGTCTTTGTCTGCTGGGGCTATCCCAAGGATTTATTGACTGGCAATGGAACTCAGTTCACTGGCAAGAATTGCAGAGAGCTATGTACAGTGTGGAGAGTGCGACACTTAAGAAATGTGTTATTTCACCCCGATGCGCAAACCCCAAGGATCAGCGCAACCAGGAGTTGAATGCGCAGCTCGAGCTCCGTGTGGGTGAGCAGCAAACAACTTGGGCCAAAGTCCTGCCTGTCGCACTCTTCATTCTGTGCAGGCGCACGAATGCAGCAATGGGCCATTCACCAGCAGAGGTCCTATTGGGCTGGAACATCAGTTTGCCAGGCGAGAAGCACTGCTTGCTGGCAAAAGACAGCAGCGCAACAAAGAGCAGTAGTGCAAGAGAAGATAGGAGATGATGCTGCCACCAGGCACAGTGGCGCCGCCAGTTCAGGCGTAACTGTGCCTTTGCGAACTGTGCCACCGCACAGGGGAGCAGCAAAACAGGGGTGGAAAATCGAGAAAAATGTATCCATAAATAATTCAAAACATTGACTAATTTTCAGAAAAACTTTGGCACAATACACCAAGTATGTAATGCGAATACATTCAGAATCAAGACAATACAATCATATGAGTGGACAGTGGTAGTATATATACAAAAGTATAAGTATAATGTTTTCTACTCCGATATTACACGTAGACATGTCACACGCACGCTCTGGGCATGCGCGGTCGCTGTCACACCCTGTCCTATGCCCGCCAACCATCGATGTGTTTTGTAATGAAACGACCAAGTCTTTCAGTTGTACTGCATCCAGTTCACTGTTGCTTCTGTGTGTGAATTGTTAGGATGACATCTTCTTAAGTGACTGAAGGCTACAGATTTGTATTCTTCAAGACAGTAAAGGAATGTAAGGTGAGCATGAGAATGAATAAGTGAAGAGATTTGGGGGGATCTAAACAGCTATGGTCTTGAGAGCCGATGGAGGGTGAAAGACATGTATATGGAGCAGCGCCGGAATGAAATTGCGGGGGAAAACGGGAGGTCCAAAATTGTTGTGATCATGGACGCATTTCTCGTTCATTAATTTGCCTAATGAATAGAAGAAAATTTTATATTTGAAATATTAGCAATGTTAAAAAACATAATATTTTCCCAGTACCAAAAAAATATTAATCTTTCCAACATTTACAGATATAACCTTATAATTTACCATGGCTTAGTGTGGCATGTGAATTCCCATAATGTAGTTGTACCATGTATTAGCAGATGTGGATGTGGTATTTTCAACCAGACGAGACGTGCGTAAAGGCCCGTCTGCAATTGAGGTGGCGTACATAAAAAGCATGATGTAAGAAACTAAACATGTGTTTTTTTTATGGCGACATCGACAGCTCGGCTTGGCGTTGTATACTTGGCGTAGTAAACGGGGCTTGGTGTTAAAGATGGCCATTTCTTCGTTTTTAATGCTGGCCAATCAGAATGCGAAACATCACAATAAGGCCGAAGTGCAGTTACACGGAACTCGGAATTACTTCAGGTAAACAAGTTGAGCAAAGTCATGCAGTTTCACAAGCACGGAACTAGTTACGATCCTTGTCACTTCCTGACAAAACTAAACAGTTTGAAATTCAACCTCTTTAATTTGATCGAAAGTGACAACGATCGTAGCCCCTTCAGTTATATTTTTGAGAGTATCATATTAATTTTAATCACCCTAAGGATCTCAATAAAATTACTCGGTTATATGACAATAAAAAAGAAAGTAGGCTAATATGTATAAAGATGACCTGTTATTAAGACTATTAGGTGAATATCTTTAAATTGTGTAAAGCAATTTTTTGTATCTTGACTAGTAATTTTTAATAGATTTTTAACTACACTAATCGATTAATTAGCAGAGAATCAAGTTTCAAGAAAATATGGCCAAAAATCGGAAGAAGTTGCCTGGTAGTCAGTACAAGAAAAGGCGAATAATCAGAGAAAAAGAAGAAACGAAACGGAAGTCTTCACTTCAACAATTTTTTCATCCCCCCAGGCAAAAAAGCAACACATTGTAGACCGATCACGGTAAAGTGAGCACTTTTTGAAGCTGTTTCATTAGACATAATAACCAATAAGAACATTTAATTGTGGCCTTGGACTTTTGGTTTTGGATATGGTGAATGTATACACTGTGTTTATTACTCACATGGGAGGATTTACATTAACAAGTGATAGAACGATATAAATTTGTTGAAAGAAAAATGTAACTATGGCTTCAAAAGTGCTCACTTTACCGTGAACGGCCTATACCCTTGAAGATCAGTCATTAGAAGAGGCAGAAGGAACTTAATGCCTGATTGTTAATATCAAATTTTTTGCTCAGCAATGCCTCCCCTTAAGGGACTGTTCAGACGAGCTTTTCGAACATAATAATGGAAACATTTTAAAACTTGTTGAGCTGTTTGAACAGTTTGACACAGTCATGGCTGAACATGTAAAAAGAACAAGATTTCCAGAGAAGATATCCAGAACGAAATTGTTCATTTAATTGAATCACAAATAATAAACAAAATACTATCTATGTTGAAGTCTGCAAAATACTACAGCATTACTTTGGACTGTACTCTTGACATTTCTAAAACAGAACAAATTACCATTCTTGTGTGCTTCGTTCATGTTACATGCTCAGATGGAGCATGTGGTGTCAAAATATGCGAACATTTCCTTGGATTTGTTCCAGTTGCGGATGCTACGAGTTCCACTCTTACTAATACAGTGTTGGAATTCTTGGAAAAAAATAAACATCCCATTATCTGATACGAGAGGTCAGGGCTACGATAACGGAGCTAATACGAAAGGCAAGCATTCAGGGCTACAAAAAAGAATTCTGGATATGAACAAGAGATCATTCTATATGTCCTGTAGCAGTCATTCCTTGAATCTTGGATTGAACGATGCTGCAATGTCGTCGCAATATGCTGCCACCTGGTTTTATATTGTAAAAAAAATTATGATTTTTTTTTTGCCTCTTCAACACGGCGCTGGTCTGTTCTTAAGAACCATGTTCTCAGCCTTACCCTAATACCACTAAGCAATACCAGATGAGAAAGCCGAATTGAAGCTGTTACTCCACTGAGGTTAGAATTGGACAAGTCTACGATGCCCTCATTGATATTGGAGATAATTTTGACTGTATGATTGTTCATGAGGCCAAGTCCTTGGCCAATCTAATAAAGGATTACACATTTCTCAGTTCCCTTGTTATCTGGTACAATGTACTGCTCCATATTAAAGTTGTCAGTAAGAACCTTCAAAGCATAACAACTGATGTTTTAGATGCGATCTGCATGATCAGGAAGACGAAAGAGTATTTTGTAAAAAGCAGAACAGAGGATAAATTTAAGTCATACTTAATCGATTCTAAAGAATTGGCATCAGAACTGGAACTCGAGGATATGGCGATTGGAGGAACAATAACAGCACGATGGAAGCAGTTCACATACGAATGCGAAGATGAGCCTGTTCGAGATCCAACACTACATTACAAAGTAGAATTTTACTTCCAACTTTTAGACATTATAATTTCATAGTTGGACGAAAGGTTTACACAGTTGAAATCTCACAGTTATCTCGTTTTATTTTCTGTACGATATAAGCACTCGGAAGGACATGCCCAGTGATATGCTTAGTAAAAAGTTGTTCTAAACTTTCTAGTATTTTACAAGACAACGACTCGAAAGATGTAAATGGTGACGAGTTGTGCGATGAACTAAAAGTGCATTCGACATTAGTGACACCTGGTATTGGTCACCGTCAAACAAGTGGAGAGGAGGAAGTGGTTCGGCACATCCCTTGGAGGAGCACCCACCTGGGACTGAGTCAACTCCAATGCCGAACACGATGGTGTTCCACAAGGGTCAGGAGAATGCAAGTACCACAGTGAGCGACGCCGTAGTTCCGGAAAAGGACGGCGAACTGGCACCAGTATGTACAGATCAAGTGAGGGAAACAAATAGCAAGAACACTGGAGAAGAGGGAGCAAGCACGGACACTCAGGAGATCCTCGGCAGTGTT
This sequence comes from Dryococelus australis, assembly GCA_029891345.1. Lineage (NCBI taxonomy): Eukaryota > Metazoa > Arthropoda > Insecta > Phasmatodea > Phasmatidae > Dryococelus > Dryococelus australis. The sequence continues at coordinate 112,198,384 of CM057003.1, forward strand.
GGCTCTGCCGAGCAACCTGGGCAGTGTCAGCGGGAAGAAAATTTATTCCTGTATGTAGAATATCTGCAAGTTGAGTGCAAGAGTTATTTTGGCAAATGTTTAGTGTAAGAAAATAGTCCGAGCGGCTTGCCTGCCCGCCAATGCCGGCATCCATGCCGCGCTACAAAGTTAGTCACCGATATAGTCTTCTGAGGGCGTGGAAGTGTGTTACCGTGTCACGGTTTTAGCACGCCCGGGTGGCCAGCAACTCTCTTGTACCAACTACTTCACTGCAATAGTTTAATTTTATATCGGAACCGTTTTCGTTTAGCTGCCCGGGACTCTCCACTCCTCACCTTCCCCAGGACTTGAAACATCTGGGGAAGCATAACTTTGCAAATGTAATCTTTGTTTGGCTTCGTGCCGTTTTGGTAACCGTGTAACCTTCGTCGACTGGTTGAAGTCGGACACTATGTAAAGTTGTCTTCATTAGAAAGACGGTAATAATAAACCTAGTAAATTTACGTAAATGGTGTTACTTCTTTCATTTGGATCACCTTCAGGCATTTCAGCGAGCGGGCCCCCACCTTCCTACATGTATTTGAAGGTACTTTGAATTTCTCCAAGTGTAATTATTTTCAACCATTTGTAAATCTGTATGGGCGTGTGCTTCGTCCCTAGAGTCCACCACATAGTACACAATTTAATATTAATTTCACCTGAGGAGCAGCACAGCAGCACACCAGTTGGATGTTACCTTTGGCTGTCAGTACACAGCCCTGAGTCAACAGAGTCATTTCTCCAAAACAACTTGGTATTGTCACCGGACAATACCTGGCGCCCGGGTACAGTATTATTCCAACACCTTATTTCCTGGTAAATAATTTTACCGCTCTCAAAACCTAAGTTATTCCAATCTCACACCATGTCATCTCGTCTAAAGTTTTTTATACAGCTCCACATAATAAAATTTTGAAGAGGTTAAGGAATCAAGGCGCCCAGAAATAATAAATAATATTATTGAAGGAATGATAGTGTAGTTTTAGTGATATTGAGATTAATTATGAGAAGTTTATAGTTAAAACCAGAAGGGGTGTTAAGAGGGAGACTCTCTCTCCCCTTTACTTTTTAAATTTATGGATCCGATGTTAGAAAAGTTGGAAATGGTGGAAGGTATTCAATTAGAAGGTGGAAGTAATCGAGTGTTAGCCTTTGCGGTTGATTTAGTTTTGGTATCTGATGATGTAGACAAGATGGATAAAATGTTGGAATTTAAAATGAATATGTGACTGATCTCGGGATGGAAGTGTCCGTTCCCAAGTGCCGGGATATCACTTGTGTAAAGAATAAAACGTGGATTTTTTTAAACAACTAAGTTTAAGTTTGGGAGGTGTACCATGGAATGTTTGAAGGGTGGTGATCAGTTCGAATACCTGGGGGTTATTTATGGATTTGCGAATGGAGAGGTGATAAGTTTTTTATAAGATATGGAGTCTCAAGTTGAGTAGATTTGTGGTGCCCACAGAAACCCTATCAAAGATTAGAAATAATGCAAATCTATTTTTATTCCAAGATTTATTTATTCATTAGTGGTACAAGGAGTGTTTTAGACTTTCCTGGAGGATTTGAATGGCGTTAGTAAGCAAGGGGTCAAGAAGGTATTGAAGATACCTACACAAACTTCAGATGGTTTTTTGTATAGGTACTAGCAAGAGAGATGGAATATTACGATTAATGAGATTTAAGGAGATAGTGGGACTGTCTAGAATTAGACAGTTCGCTAACATGAAGAGATCTGAGGATAAAGTGTTGCAATAGGCGTGCAAAGAATTGGATAGTAAAGTAATTGATAAAGAGTTAAAAAAATGTTACGCTTCCAAGAAAGGGTTGAAGACCAAATTATCGGGAATATCGAAAAGTCTATTGAAATTAAAAAAAAAAAAAACTTAAAAAGTGTACAAGGCAACAGTGCGAAGACCAGCGGACAAGGTGAGGTGCTTGGTTTTTAAAAGACAACCCGGAATCAAATGTGTGGGCATATGAACCAGACACTCTAAGGGTATCATGGTTCCCGAGGCCATTTAAATGAGAATAGGTCAAATGAATAACAGGGTGACATTGACCCGGTATAATCGTGGCAAGATAACGCGTTTATATAGGAAATATCTAGAAATCCAGTCTCTGGTTATTTTAATATGAAAGTGTTTCTAAGTGTTGTTTTTATTAATAATTTAAATTTTAGTTTCATTTGGGTAAAAAACATAATTGTTGTGATTTTTTTTGTTTTGTGATAAATGTTTTAAAGATTTTATTGGTAAGTTTAAGGCAAATGTCAACATCCCAACCAATTACTGTATAAGTTATATTTTAATTTTCTCAAATGTAATTTTGTTAATTATACAAAAGGGTCAGTTGTTTGTACCACCACAGCCACATGTATAATAAACCATCAGGGAGCTCAGCACCGAGAGGCATTCAGTAGTGTCTCGAGTATTCTATGGGGCAGACGTCGTGCCAGACCTCACAGGGCTTTCACCGTTTGAACTAATCATGTTGTTTTCCATAGTCAGTTTATTCATTTAACAGAACACTTGTATTGTTTTCGCCAAGAGAGAGCGCAGACCCACAACCTGGTTGAGTTGTATACACCAGGGACATAAGTTACACTTAACCATTATGTAGGCTCGTGCGAGTTTTTACTGCTAAGGAGCCGCCGAGTCTTGTACCGACATTCAATGTAAGTGCCCAGTATGGGGAATTCGTAAATAAAATGTAGTGTAAAGTAATCTCACGCTTATATTCACTTGGCGGCATCTCGGTCACATCAATCGAACATGACATATTTATTTTCAGATAATTTATTTTTGGAGCAAAGGGGACAAAAGCACCTGCCGGGAGTGAGCAAACATTTGGGGGAGGCTTTCAGCTCTCAATAGCCTAGGCAGAGAGGATTGTAGCTAAATCATCATCATAACCACCTGCAGTAATGCAGGAGATTGCAGAACATCTGAGGAACAGCCACGTGGGCTGTCGACCAAACGACCCGACAGCATCACCACCGGAGAGAGCTGGTGCCCGACCTGGTAACCAACGAACAAGCAACTCCTGTCCACATTACCTATGTTCCTTAATGGTCCAGCGAAACCTGATGCCGTCTATATTTAAGTATTAAGTATGCGGGTGGTGGGGGGGGGGCTGAGTCTGCTCCGGATGGGAGGGATACTCGAAGGTGCTCGAGAGGAATAAAATCATGCCAGTAAAATCAAAGTCTATTTCAATTAGGTGATGAGTGCTAAGATGCTTCACATCCGAGTTGCGCGAACGCGACCTACCCTGACACCCGTTGAACCAAGACTTAAGAGATTGGTGTGGTGTAGGTGACTCCTGTGACCGACACTATGGCAGAACAAAAATATCCCTGGATAAATATTCTATATGAATGATGTGAAACATAACACTGGATGAAACACATATTATTTTGCACGTAATGCAAAGCACTTAAACAGAACATGAATGCAATATATAAAAAAATACATGTGATGATTTTTGTATATTTAATCATTTTTGGCAAATTAAGTCTTTCTTTGAGCTGTAAAAAAACGCACATGGATACCCTTGAACTTTGCAATTAAGTATTTTGCATTAATTTGGCACCTTACTATTTAATGTACAAATTTTACGAAATATTTTTAACAAATTTTGTTTTGCGTAGTTTGAAGGCTGTACATCATACTAGAGGCTTCAACATTACAATTTAAATAGTTGATATTGCTTTCATAAAAGGGCTCACTAATAGTCCTGAAGCTCCCTTTTTTTTGTTATTCTAAAGTACTATACTTTTTTTGTATAACAATGCATGAAGGCGAGTGCCACGTAATCGGCACTTTGCAACTTCACTGCCATGTGAGTTTAATTGGAATAATGTCACATTGTTTTATTGGGCGCTACTTTATTATTGGGCTAATTTTGCTATGTGTAGCACTGCAATATATGCACGGTATAGAAAGTTATGCTTTGTGGCATCAATAGACATTGCACTGATTTACATAATGGTAGGGCTGATGATGGCCTTCGGCAGTGCAACTACATGGCCAGCCCTCTACTGCAGGAAATTCTCACCTTGTTAGGTGCTGCGGGTCTCAGAGATTTGTGCTATGTTCGTGTCCTGCCTAGTATGTCAGGCAGGGGGCAGGAACTGATGAAACTGCCCGGCACCATGTTAGGCAGAACAATGTTAAATTCGTAGTACAATCGCCTAAAGGGATCTCTGGTTCTGCAGTAAGTTTGATGTTTTGTTAAATTTTAATTAACTGCATTAATTATGATTGGTCTTTGCTAAAGGACGAAGCTTTAGGCCACTTCGCACGACGTTAAGAACAATGAATTGATTCTGCTTTAGGGAGGAAGGTCCCTTAAGACATATACTTTTATACTGAAACACTGATTTGGATACTGTGTTAGGGCACAGTGCCCAGTCATTCTTAAGAGAGTATAATAGTCAATGAAAGTCCTCGATTTATATATGACATTTTATTGACCACATGGCTGCTACATGACATGAATCCTGTCACATTCCAATAGTAAGCAGACACAGCAATCGTGGTTTACCGGTGCCCGATGCTGTGAAGTAGGGTGTGGGCCTTAAGTGAAAATTATGGAGTTATGCATGGAAGCGGGTAATGTACTGGGATGTTTCTTCAGGGTGCAGAACGGTCCAATCCTCGGCACTACGATGTAAAAGGGTTCTCAATTTTTATTAATTGTCTATTGAAATGAACATGATCTGAGCTAATATTGAAAGTGCCAAGGGTGGTAAATGTGGAGCTCACCTTCCGTCCTGCCGATGGTCCGAGTGCTCAAGTCGAATTCGCTGTGATGGCCGTGGCTTCAGCGAAGCTCGCTGAAGCTGCCGCCTAAAGGAAAATGAAAAAATATGTGCACTTAAAATTATTATTATTGAATAAATGATTATGGAAAATTATTACTACTTGCTAAATACACATTGATGAGATACCTGAGAGCACCAAACCCTCTGATGTGGCTGAGAATGTTATGTTACAGACATGTCATCACACTTCAAGGGTGATATTAAATTTAATGAAGCCTTAGTTGGCTGATTGTGGAGGACTGACTACATTTGCCCTCTTATAATTAATACAAACATTGCCCTTTCATGAAATACACTGAATAACGGAATATCTGCATTTCTCTACTGTGATGTCAGTTGTATTTCACTTTTGATAGCGTGATTTACTCATGATCTCTTTGGGATTTCTAAACCTGTATGCAAAACCGGGTGACCTCCCTAGTAAGTTATGGTGTAACATAAATAATAATACACTCTTTAGTTATTTATGGTTTAATGGTAAAAGGGAGCCCCCTGATAATTAGCATAAACTTTTGGAATGTTATTCGCCACTGAATGACATCCCTTGGGACCACATAGCACTCATAATATGGCCAGCAAGCCCATTGACGTAGCACAAATTAGAAGGGCGTCAGGCAACGTGGCGCCGCTTGCCTCCATGTTCACTACAATGGCCCTTGCGCCCAATGGTCGTAGCTTTCTTGGAAACACAACTCGAGACCACTTACTAACTTATTACCAGAGTTACCTCTTGTAACAAATTAAAAATAGGGTGTCTCGTGGACCACACATTGCAGGCCGGCAAGAACTGTGTAAACACAGTTCTTGTCAGGCCACACCTACACACTCGAGAACTAATGCCAATGGGTCTCGTGCAGCTTTTGTGGTTGATGCGACTATGATGGTACAAACAAGCACAAAGGCTTGTGGACGTCTGGTACATGTCAAACGCCCCCCTTTCTGGAGAGCCTTTGTTCCTCTGCAGCACTCCAAGTGACCTGCCACACTGGTAGGCGAAACAGGCTGCTCGCGGTCGCAGCTGGTTGCGGGGCCTTAGGTTGTAAGGTCTGCGATGATGCTGTGTTGCGCTGGCTGTCATTGATACGGGACTGTGTCCTTGCCGATGGTGATGATGAATCGCGGTGGCACGTGCTCAGTGAAGGAGCTTGTCTCTGTCGCAAGCGATGCATGCCAAAAGATGCAGGTGTTTCTGCTGCTTGGGGAACCCAGGGGGAGGGGGTAAGTACCCGCTCCCCTGCCCATTCGTCACCACTGCTTCTGCTGCTACTTCTGCATGAACTCCATAATGACTGATGTGTTGGCAAGGGGGAAGGATGGCGGCCCGTAATCAGGCGTGATTCACTTCTCCCACTGCATGGTTGGAGATCCCCTGATATGGTGTCAGCCGTGATGGTTGGCCTTTGAGGCGCCGCAACGAAGTCAGGCTAAGTGTTGCCCAGTGGGTTGTACGGACCCATAGGTGACCCTGCCGACTCGCTTTTGGAGACGTCGTCTGAAGTCAGTGCCTCGATGCCAGGCGTCGTGATGCTATGGATTGATCCATGTTGGTGTGCAATTCCTGCCATGACATTAGCGAGTCTTCAAGTTGGTGCAAATGAGATGTTACCAACATATATATGTTTTAGATGTAACTGCAAATTTAATTTATTTCTAATTTGCCTTACAGAAAGTACATTATTTAGGAATAAATTGATATGGTACCCCAATATAAAAAAATATCACTTTCGTAAGTAATGCACGTAGGTAAACTGTTGATTGGGTAAAAAAATAATTTTAAATAGGAATGGCAGAATATTAAACGAATATTTTTTTTGTCTATAAATATGAGTGTCGCTCTGTCGACAGTCGAACAGAGGTGGTGGAGGATCGACGAAAGTCGAACAGATGTGAGTAATGCTGGATTCACATTAGCGCGACAGGCGCGATGCGACAAATGCGACTCGACAGGTGTTATGTCACTGTAAATTGTGGTTGTAATGAAAACACTGTTGTGCGACGCGACATCAGAAATACTATTTAGACCACTCATGGCTGAAAATACGAAAATTTTCAGAAGGCAATCTGTGTATTTACAAGAAGGAACAAAGAATAATATCTTGAAACACAAACAACCAGATGAATGTTTGTATTATTGTTTTGTATCAATGTAGGATATAACAACTAGGTTGGCATTCCAATCTGTTTTACTTTTACGAGTTACGTTTGTATTCTGTTTATTTTATCTGGAGGGAGAAAAAGAAACAGTGTGATAAGGGGATGGGTCTTTAGGTTAATGTCTTTTGTAAAATGGCAGTAGTTTTTTGAGTTGCGTGTTCTTTTGACCGTGCAGTGGAAAAATTTTGCTCCTATGGAAATAACATTCAAACTATTCTAGCTTCGAAAATTTCAACTTCAATAAAAAAAAAAAAAAAACACTGTTCGAATTCGTACAGATTCAGCTCTCTCTCTCTCTCTCTCTCTCTCTCTCTCTCTCTCTCTCTCTCTCTCTCTCTCTCTCTTTGTCTGAAGTTAACCTTCCACTCATTGTTTTCACAATACATGTAAGAATAAACAAATAAGATGTATGCACTAGAAGTGTTAAAAGTGTAGCTTTTTCTGGCACTGTTTGTAAAATTTGCAACCCTTTGCACACTTGCTATGGAAATCCTTACAAGTTTACTTCACTAAAATCTCGTTTGTTCGTTAAGCATTACCGGTAAATAATTTAATAGCAGAATCATTCTGTAAAGTCAGCACTGTGAATGTTTCCTTGAAACCACAGTTTCACGAAGCGGTAAACACATACCGATTAATATTACATTTCACCCAAGAAAACACACTACAGCGGTACCTACGACTAACTATGCTTAACGCAAGCAAATTAAAAATAATTAACTACAAAGAAAATATTTCGACAACACCAATAAGATAATATCTTCACATGTTATTACATATGTGACCAATTTAACATTGCCACCACTCTTGCAACAAGAAAATATACTCGTTTATTGATGATTATCGTGCCCGCGATGCAACAAAATTAGAAATTATTTCTATTCAAAAAGTCTGTCACGCCCGAGATTTCTGTCGCATTGATGTCACAAAATACTCGTCTGTGATGGTGTGAATAATTACTTCCATTGTGTCGTGCCCCTCGTGTTGCGTCTGTCGCTCCAATGTAAATCCAGCATAATTAGCCAATCGGAGAGATTGGTGAGGGGTAGAATGGAAGTAACTAATTAACCAACGAGAATCATTGGTGGACTGATTGGTTATGACGAAAAAGTTTTTTAATTAAACTTTTATATAATCTTTTGTAAAGTGAGCACATACCAATATGGCATCGTACGTGCTTACCAACATGGCTTTGTGTGCATTCGACTAATCGATCGAACTATTGTCCCCAACCGACTGGAAGAAACTTTCTCGGAGCCCTGCTAAATGTCTACTTGCAGGCCCGTTTCGTATCCTTCCGCCAAATGTAAACAAACATTGCCATAGGACTGTCATGTAGCACCTGTCAAAATGAATGTTTACATTCCATTGCGTGTATCGGTGTTCGTATACTTCGCTTCATCTTAACATAAATATTGAAATGTACCTTCTACTTTTATAGGCCTACCTGTCAAATGTGTTGGTTACTGTTTAAAAATTTCCAAAGAATTCTGTAATTCCAAAAACCATTTCGTACGAATATTCACAGTTTAGGCCTCTTACATTATTTAGGCAAGGTTTATAATGTTTTAAAAATGCCTGAATTGACGATAGTTCTTATGGTTATTTTACATAAAAATATTTATTTTGCACGACATAGCACATTACATGTAATGCACGTTAATATTTTGCCATGACTGTGTTTAACACTGTTACAACTGCGAGGTGATAAATATAGTATTTATACTTTTGTTATTGATATGTGTAGGGTTATTTATTTAAAAGGACGGCCTCAATTGTAATAAATATTAAAACGAAGGAACAACCAGTAAAACGAAAAAGGCACATTAAATTCGGGCACGCAACTAGTGTTGTTTATTTTTTGCCATACACACTTATAACATGGCGGATAACATAAACACAAATAAGTCTAAGGTAACTTTTATTCCGCTCATATTTCTATGTATTGCTACTTCCTGTTTATTAGGTTTGTTGAAATTTATCGGGCTGGGCTTAGTAATTTTGGGACTGTGGCCAAAAATGTTACACGACTGTGTTTCAAACACCTAGGTCAAAGGTACAACGTTTTGATATATAAACAGACGTGGATGTAAATAAATAACTTCGTCCTAAAAACAGTTCACAGTTAAAATGCATAAATAGTGCACATCAAATATTTGAAATCACTCACACACACAGGGCCAGCATAACTGCCATGTCGCAGCCACGCTACGCCCTTTCACACGCAATGGTTAACGTAACACATGTCACAGTATATTTATTACTGCCATGGAAGTACAGATTTATCACAACACTGTAACTTGCCTAGGTAGGTTTAAAAAATACAAATGTGATGTGGTAATTTGAAGTATTTTTCGGAGTAAGTGTAATTTACGCTTCGTTTGGCAACAAGCAACACGCCATGCCATGGCTCGCCACGTCTGCCAACTTGAGATGGTAACAGCCCTGCCATCATATGTAAATATATTAAAATAGGTATTCAAACATTAAAATATCTTTTCAGTTGTAAATTACAAAATTAAAAAATCATTATTTTGCTGTAATAAGAATGGAATATGCTACAATTGAGAACATGTATTATTGACACTTACTTGCGTTGCCAAATTTCCCGAGTGTAAGAGAGACAAAGAAAGACAGAGAGCGACAAGCTCCGCCCAGCGGACAGTTCCTTCCTAAGTCGATAAAACAAACACTATGTCAGTGGGCCTATGCACAATCTTTTGAGCTGTTATTTTAAACTGTAACAATGAAATATGTTGCCCTCGGGGCTATCTAAATACTTAGATATTAAAATAGGCATCGTTTAATTTACAAATAGCATACCAAAAACTAGGTTAAAACAATATTTATCTGTGAACTATTTCTTACTAACCATTGCCAACAACATCGCTGCTCTCAGCGTTGTTATTTCATATTTAATACGAAATAAATATTGCAAAATGTAGGTGATACAAAGGTGAAGTTTTATTTATTCAATAATACAGTTCTCTAAAGTTAATCACAGTGTTATATATTAGTGGAAATAATATTTTGTATAAGTACTTTTAATGTAATATTGCAACCACAATTTTAATATACGTTACGAATTTTGTTATAAAACAAGATAACTTACAAAAACATTTATACAACTGATTCAAGATGCTGCCTATTAGATCGACTGAGTAAAGAGACTACTACAGTATAGTATTGTTGGAAAAAAATTAAAAATTGTTTTCAGCATGTTGTAAACTCATTCCAAACTTGTTTACAACCAGCCCCCTGTGATATATTGATTCCGCTAATGAGTTATTAATCGTATAATTGTCTAACGTTGTAAGGACTATCGTGTGAAATCATTAAAATTTGTTGCGAGGGATGAGTTATATACCACCTCCGCCCAACTAAATTGGAGAACCCGTCACACCCACACTACATATAATAATGCATCATAAATAAATTTTAATTATATTGCTTCACATTGTGTAAGACATATATGGTAACTTAACGGACAATTTCTAAGCCTCTGTGTGCAACGGAAGTATTAGGATATACAATAGTATACGTTAATATGTGATTGTTTTGCTAATTGTAATAAGGTAATAATTAATAAAATGCATTAGCGATATGGTTAAGAGTCTAGGTAAAAATAAGAGTGTAATATTAAAAGGCAAGCAGTCATATGGTAGGTTTACTAGCGGCCAAAGACATGCCAAGAACTGCTACTATGTAGTATTCTGTAGGTCAGCAGAACCTTGCCCAGCAAGCATTTCCGAGTGCGACGCCTAGCGTACCAACCTTCGCCATATGGCGCGGCATATCTTCCTCTCAGACACGCTTCATCTCGTTTATTTTCATTATATGCACATCGGGTGCATTTAAAAAGAAGTCTCTTACCCATAAGGCAGCACAATATGTGTTGTTTCGCGTACGAGCGGGAAACTATTAAGGCTAGTTTCGGGTTGTTGACCCGTACAAAATAGGTCTAATAGACGCGTTGCTGTCCTGCGGAGGTGCATCCAGGCTTTTAGAATATGTCGGATTTTAACTGTGGGTCCAATATATAGAATACACAGTTCAGGGCAGTATACCACGAGGTTACTGTTATTAGGCCTTCTTGGGGTAAGAATTAAAGCGCAGGGAAAGGTTGTGTATCCCGACAATGTGTGATATAATTGGAAGATATTTGTGTGACAAGTGCATTAACATTAGAATATTAGAATAACCCAGTTATAAAAATGATATTTATTACTTAAGTGAAATATCAGCTCAATAGAGACAACTGTTAAGTAATTAGAGAGTAATTAATTAAATATAAATTAATAACATAAGAATAATGAAGAAAATTAATCCACCAGCGTGCACACACAGGGATTAAGTAAGTAAATCGCCACGTTCAGTATTTGATTAATAAATCAAAGATAAAAATTAGATTTAAGTTATGGCAAGTAGTTAAAAGTATTATAATAATACAAGTGTCCATAGCTTAACAGAGAGAGTTATAAATCAAAAATATGGTTAAGAAGTTTCTATTATGAGAATATTGAAGTATGACGTATCGAAGCCTACGTTATATAAGTCTTAACGAGACAGAATTGGGCAGTTCTTTATGTACTTAAAAAAACTTTGCATAATTTTAAGTATTGTTGCACACAGAATTAAAAACAGCAATTTATAGAAACAAAGCTGTCTGTGCGCTTTAAATGAGAGTTAAGTAAAGTAAGATAAATAATTTTGCTACACATTATGTTACATATGAGTTAGTGGCATGCAAGGCCAAATTTCACGTTACTATTGAATTAAATGAATCAGATATTACACAGAGTTATGTTCACATTTTAATTATTTAGGACTCAAAATAGAGCAGTGTTACGATTAATATTAATTGTTTCCGAGTTAAATATGTTTTACAGTCATTGTGTTATATAAGAGTGAAGTAAAGAAGTACTTTTTGCAAGCCAGAACAAAGCCTTGAAACGAGTAACAAGGCGCTCAGTCACGGCTACGCGATGCGATCTCAGTAGTAACACTGTGTTACAATTTGGAATACAGATCATGCCTGGTGCTGATATAAGAATAATATGGAACGGGATGGGACGGACGAAATAATTCAATGTCAAGGATAGTTACAGAAATGGGCAGTGACACACTCCTTCCGCCATGTAGAGATAATACATGGTTAAGCACTTGAGTTAAGTCGTCTCGAAGTTTAGCCAGGAGGTGACGATTCTCGCGAGAGGTCGCGAGAAATGGGGATGTCTGACGGCTAGCCACCTGATGAGCATCACCCATCCTGTTTTGCACACGAGTGCAGGACGCCAAGGCTCCGTCGGGAATCGAACCCGCGCGATATAGACAGCCAAATAATTCCCCGTGTGGTAGAGGTGCCTCCCACTGGAAGGAATTATGGTGAATGAGAGCGATTGAGAGGGCGTAAGACTTTACTGTGGGTCTAGGAAGCTACGCAGTACGATATAGCTAAAGGTTATCGTTGTGGACCGATGACGCAACACAACTACTCATTACTAACGGATTTTCGTTGTGGGTCCAAGCTTATACTACACAATGGTGCATCACTAAAGACTTTCTGCCGTGGGTCGATTATATTACACGGTACACCACAAGTGTCCCTGAGGTCACTTGGTAGATCCTAACATCCTGCGGCTAAAACATGAATTATTTCCCGAGTCCACTATTATAATGTATAACGGAAACTTACGTGAGAAGTTAAGAGAATATTTAAGAGCAAGCAATGCTTTGTTATAAGTATAATTATAACAGTGGGAGAATCTATGATACATACTAGGCAGCAGAGTTTGATTGCGCATAGACAAAAATAAATTAATTGTGAGGTAATAATAATATAACTGTGAGGAAACGGAGTTTCACTGCAAATGAAAGTAGTATCTGGAATTTTGATACAGGTAAAACTACTGTAATTAAGGCATTAACAAGGGTTACTTATAACCAAGCCAAAGGTAAAATTAATTTCGTTTATTGGAATTTGGCATATTTTGTCTACATAAATAAGTCAAATGTTAATTAGCATCAATTACAATAAAGATTAGAGGAGTCAAGAATTAAATGCAATTAAATTCTATAGATTAACAGAAACAGAATTTAAATAGCGCACAGGCAGTAAAGAATATTGATCATAAACTATATAAAAATAATTGCTAATTTTTAAATGTTAAGGGATAGTTAAAAGTAATTATATTAACTAGTAGCGGACACTTGTATTAAATTAAATAAGCCATCTAAACTAAGTCACAACGCTGTCACCTTACACGTAGATAATAAATATATAGAATGGGAATTGCAGAGATAGGAAAGGGATTGCATTTAGAATCAAATAAAAGTGCATACATTGCAGGAAAATTTTTAGGTCTGAGTGCTAACATTTTTCTTGAAAGTGTTTTAGAACGACACGCAGCTGTAAGACAAAAGCGCGCTAACATGTCTTCCGACACCTCCAGCACGGCGTGCCAATGGGAGCTGCAGAGAGCCTACTCAAATGAATGGCACGATCCACCAAAGCAGCGTGGTGCAGCGCTACACGGGCAGTGTGGCACAATGCGGCGTGCGCATTAGCTTTTACATAAGGTAACACAACGTACACATACATCACTAACATATTTTACACGACACCATAGCTGAGACACAAACATATACACCAACATTGAACACACACCTAAGCACAGAAATTAAATACAGATAGCTAATTGCATAGCATAACTAATGAAAAATACAAATTTCAATATGCCGACAAGTGGCCAATGACATATATTGAAGTAAAAGCACATTCATTCAAAAATCAAAAGGCCTTTCAATGTAAAGTCTATTGTAGGAATGTATGCACAATGCCAGTAAACACTATTTTGTAATATGAGTCAGAGAAATTTCATAATTATAGCTATGCCAAAGAAAATATATAAAAGTATAGAACCGATAGAATAGATTCTATTCACATGAATTAAAAATTGGGTAAACTTTTAATCTCAATGTATAATAGTCATGTAAATATGTGTTAATACTTAAAAATTTTGAAATGCTACTATTATTGTACTTAGAAGTGCTATGTTATACAAAGGGTAGAGTAATGCCCTATCCTTAGTACCGCAACATAGCGGTGTTAAATAGAAGTCTTTGAAATTTAAAAAATAAGATAATATTTTAATACATACTCTGTTTCGGTACGCACATCATGTCAATATCCCAAGGTATGGCATCACCTATAATAATAGTGATTAGCATATATAAAGTTACAACATTAAATTAGAATTTGTTTATTGTACACGTGTGTAACTGGTACTTTCCTTTACAGGCAAAAATGTAAAATGTATTATGTATAATATGTACAAAATCAATATCTGAAACGGGTGGAGATTTTACTACATAAAATTTAAAAATAAAACATAAAATTTTAATTGAATTGTTCTGTAAGATGCTATTAATTTGCATTAAAAGGTTAATATTTCCAAAGCCACGTATAGGTAGAGTAGGACATCAAGCACGCTGCCAGGTTCCGCGTCAGCAATTCGTTGCACAGCCACGGCTACAGCGAGCAAGACAATGAACACTCACACAACTAAGCCAAGTTCATGGCCAGGGAAGCTGCCATTCATTCATTACAAGAGCGGGGCGCTAGTATCCATACTATTGCTACCGCCATTCATGTCAAGAAAGAAGGCAAGGCAGTTCCTAACCTAATTTTCCTTGCTTCAACATATCCTCCTACACTAATGTCCTACCTATCGAGGATGTTCTTCAACCGTCCGTATTCCCGCTGTCGAGAAGCAGACAAACCGCCCTAAACTCAAGATGTTCCCGTATTGTTCCACATAACATTCTTCACTCCCAGAATTGAGGGACCAGCTTTTATTTGAACCGTGGAGTGCGTGTTGGTGCGGGCGCGGGTAAGCATACCCCTAGTGCTTGCCGATACGCACCAGTGGCAGAGAAGCGACGTGTATCCAGGGCGAGGTCAGAGCGAGGACACAGGCAAGGAGACACTTTAGAAACACGGAGATGTTTGGACTTCCAAGGCGACTATATAGGCCAGCGGAGGCTCGAAGCGAGGTCTGACTGCGTCCAGACGACGAGGACGCAAGATGGTGAGGAGAAGGGTGTGCCGAGATCCGCCGTAGCAAGACTACACCATGAGCAGCCTTCGGAAACAACATTAAGGTGTTAACGAGCTGGTGACTTAAGTAAAGACTGTATCTAACTTTGTAATGGTGTGGCGTAATGCAGAGTCAGTAACTTATTAGTTTGATTGTATTGCATTTCCCTGTTAAAGTAACTTAACTTATTTTCAGTATTGTATTTGACTTGATGTAAAATGTTGTACGTTTTAAAGCTTGACAAAATATATTAATGTGGTAGTAAAATGAGTGACTACCATTTGTCTACGTCCCCCAAATATAATATGTTCGGTAAGACCATAAGGCGAAACTGCAACAGTATGTTGTCATCGACAACATGTATTACCAATGAAGCATTTCCATTGAAGCTATAGACAGTGCATCTAAAATATTTCATGCTACCGGGGGATAAATACCCTTAAAATGCAGATGATATTTTGTTAGCTATTTAAATTGGATTTTATAACACCAAAATAAAGTATAATCGCATGAACCAGGCAGTTGAACAGTTTTCGGCTAACCTTAGTATTTTGGAATAAAACTAAATGTACACGTGCTAAGGTTGTTTGAGAACTTTAGTTACAGCTTCACAACTTACTAAACATATGAGAACAGGATGCATACAATTGGTTGGTAGTAGAGAATTCCGCTGTGTTGAATAGCACACATTCTGCATTTTTCTTTAGTAGCTTACCTCAAGAAACGTTTAGTAACAATTCATTCTGCAAGAACTTCAGTCTACGCAGAATTAGATACAAATTCTTGTCTAGCTTCTCTAAGTACAAGCCAATCAACCAATCAGAGAGAGTCAACAATCTGAGAATATCCTGTGGATACCATTAGTATGCTAGAGAATCATCTAGAAAATTTCATATCATCACTCTATAATACCCTAAGTATACCGCATAGGACTGCACAGTTTATAGTTACGGAATTGAAACAATTTGTATCTAAATAAATAGAAAAATTATAGAACATAATTTATATGAGGCAGTAAGTAGAAGGGACATTCTAACACATGTTCAATCACTATTCAATAAAGTAGACTATTGTCCGAGTATTCTGATTGCCAAACAGCATTCAAATCAGAATGTAATTTTTTTTTTAACAGTCCGGAAATTAATTCATACCAATAGAAATTACTATTGGCAAACGCATGGATCAAAGACGTAGAATAATGGATGTGTAGCTGGTACATGTCCCCTCCACCATGCACATTATACCAATCACTGCTGTTTTTGAATGGTATTTCTCAATGGGTAACGTTTTCAAAGATGTTCCAGAACACTTGCAGTATTTAAAGGGTAATACTGATAGTGTAGAAAACATAATTGAAGGTAAGGTGTGGCGTAAAATGTTGGCAGAAAGTGAGTGTGATCATTTGAATTTCCTCATAGTAATCTTCTTTGATGACTTTATGTTGGCAATCCGCTGGGTAGACATGCAACAATTCATAAACTGGGAGGAGTATATTTATCATTGCCTTTTCTAACTAACCATTACTTTTGTCTTTTGAGCAACATTTTCGTATTGGCCATCTATCATTCTTCCAACAGAAAAAAATTTGACAGAAAAAAATCGTTTTTCAGAGAGTAATTGAGCAACTAAACCACTAGTATAATATTGGTATATCGGTGATCACTGGATTCTTTGCTAAAGTTATAAGTTTCCATATTGTGTGTTTGACCAATGACAATGTCCGATTGAATTGTATGTTAGGTTTCGTAGATAACGTTGTCGTAAATCATTGTTGTAGCATTTTTGTGGCTAACCGAGAACAAGCACAAACTGCGTACTTTGAGGACAGTGCATTTTTGAGGAATATGGAAAATTATGTAAATAATTTGGTGTAAAATGATCCATATAGGACTGACATAAAAGAGAAAAGTGATTTTATTGGATTAGAAGGTTTGAACCTGTTTGAGCATGTTTCAGTAGACATTATGGACGATTGTTTAGAGGGCTGTTATGTAATGACATTTGTTATAAAGTACATACTACAAGAGACCAAACTAGTTCCACTAAATATTTTACATGCCCGACTGATTAATTTTGACAATGGTCCAGTCTCTAGTTCAAAACTTTCCAATGCAGTGTTTAACGAAGGGTCTAGTTTAAGGGTTAAAACATCACCTTCAGAGATGCTAACATTAGTATAATATTTTGGTTTACTTGTGGGGTAGTCCGTTCCAAATCATGACGAAGTTTGGAATTTGTACCTAGATTTACGTAGAATAATGGATAGATTGCTGAACCATAGGGTAAGTAATGATACGGCTGAACAATTGAAATTTATGATAGCTGGTCTTAATGAGACTAATTTGAAACTAACTAAAATACCACTGAAGCAAAATTTTCATTTTTTTGCGCACTATCCTGAAATGCTCTTGAAGTATGCACCACTCACTTAAGTCTGGACAATACGATTCGAGGCAAAGCGTAGGGTTACTAAAATGACTGAACGAATCTCATGTAACAGAAGGAATATATGCAAAACTATTGCGATCAAAAATCAACTCGTTATGAATAACTTTCTTATTAAAAGTGCACCTTTCCAATCATTTTCTGGCGGCCAAAGAGAGAAAAAACGAAATGCAAAAGCCGCATTATTCAAAATAAATCTGGTTTAAGTGATTCAGTCTCTCTCTAACTTATATGCTATATGATGGGTACAATTTTAAGGTGTAAAATTAGAAGTAAACTATGTTCTTACAGTTGATCTTTGTATCCAAAACTTTTTGCCTTTGTTTGCCAAAATAATGGAGATTTGAGCCACGGATGATAATGATATATATTTTTCATGCCGGTTGTTCGAAACCATAAAATTTGGTACGTATTTTTGGGTATATGAAGTTCGAAGAACTGACAAATATATTTGTCTTGATTCTGAGAGTAATATGTTCCATGTACCCAACACTACTAGTGAGATGAGTGACTTGTAAATGTATTAGCATTCAGACTAATTACTTACCCGTGTATAATCGGGAGATTCATTTACTTCGTGGTTAATAAAAAATGCATGTGATATTAATGCAGGGAATATAACGTGATTGAAGAAAATATATAATCATCGTAGAATTGCTATAATCTATAAATAATGAAACAAAATGCAAATTAGAAACGTTTTGACGTTATAGGGAAATAGTTTTTTTTTTTTTTTTTTTCCGATTATTCATGTATAAATTCTGATGTTAACAGTTTTACAGCAAGAAGTGGTTAGTTAGTGTATGCGGAAGTGTGAGGGTAGAGCAAGAGATTCAAAGTGTTGTAGATAACTGTCAACATTTGCTGTAGGTAATTTTTATCTTCTGCACTGACAATAATCTTAAGTAGTCAGTTGAGAAATGTTTATCTTGTAAGATAGTCTGTTGATGGCTACATTTTGTGTTTCCCCACTTTAAGTATCTATTGTAACTAACAGGGTTGAATTGTTTACTGCAGTTGTGCAATGAAAAATTTACATACACATTGTAATTTAATTTTCTCGTCATTCACATTTTTAAAATAATGAGCAGCTATGGTTTCTTTAAAGTAAATCTTCAAATCCCATTGTCAAAATAATTCGTTGTGTGTTATTTATAGTCACCCATTGCTTTCCACTATACAAATATTAATTCGCTACTTTGACTTACGATGCGCTATTACGTTCAATAAGTTGCTATTTATTTTCAGCTGTTTTTTGATACAAATTCCTACAGTTTACCCATAATGGTGGCTTAGATAATTTTGTAACTTTGTTTGCAAGGATTAAATTAATATAAAATAACTCATGGCCTTCAGGCCATGCATGAAATTAATATGCATACAGTTTTGCACATTGAACTACACAATTTGATTGATAGACCCTTTTCCACAAACTTCCTATTTGCCATGAAGTAATAGTAGTGTGATAAAAATTATTGCAGGAAAATGCCTATTTAGTTATACACACCTCATTGAATACCTTCGTATTCTGTAATACTGAAATACTTTAGTTGGCATGTCGTTTAAATACTGCAATTTTATTTGAACTACCAACCCGAATCAGTTTCCCACAACAATTGCAAAAATTGCAAAATGTTTCTGAAATGATGTGTTACAGGAGGCTTTTAATGTTTTTAAGATGATTTTAACGTGGCAGATCGAAGATAATGGAAGGTTTCTTGTATTTCTTGTTAATTATTTCATAGTATCAAATGTGCATCTTATTTAAATAAGTTGGTAGTGAGATAGGACGTGAGTGTGAGCACGTCTGTACGGCGCGGTAAGCAGACTCAAACAACAGGCTGTATGCTCTAATAATATTATAATACTACGATTCATACTGAGACCACATGTAGGCTGTTCACGGTCAAATTAGCACTTTTGAAAGCCCTACCTAAGATCTACTTGTATACACGTTGTGTATTCCTCCGCCTTATGTAAAATTAACATTGGTATGGGCCTCACCACTTTATTCATGCGTCGGTCAAACGAAACTGTGAAATTATTATGTAAGTCAATAATTTACAAATCTGCTGATTTTTACACTTCAATACACAAATAAAACAGAAAGTGAAAGAATTAATTTAATATTGTCACAATGGTTACCTAATACTTTTTATTCGACGTTAGGATTTGGAACTAATTTCCATCCATTGTCACCAACTTTACTGGGCGAATGTCATCATTGCGCCCCTTAAAATATATGCATGCAGGGATAGTGATTTTTTCTAAGGTTCATTTCTAAAATGCTCACTTTATCGTGAACAGGCTTTACTAATAAGACATATTCTACTCCCTACTGATCGTATGATCCATTATGCTTGTTCCAGTGCTCTAACAGGCTTCATACGTACAAGACGTATTCTGCTTTTTGGTGGACATATGGCACACCATCCGTGTGCCAAATCTCTCTAAAGATTATTATGTATAAGACATATTCTGTATCTTGCCGGACGTATAACATATCAGCCTTTTATCAAGTGTCCTGCAGGATTTTTATGTACAAGCCGTATAATGCACTAGAACGCGTTCGAAGTTACACATTGGCGGGCGTATAATGCATCAGCATTATACTAAGGTCATATACAAACATACTGTACGTTTCTTATACAGACTTCAGAATGCACCATACGTCCTTATGACGTCATTTATAAATTACGTCATAATCCAGTACGTACGTCTCCACATACTTCCATCATCCGTTTCAGGAATCATGTATTATACACGAGTACATTAGTCTCAAAAATGCAGGATTTAAGTATGCAACATACTGTTTCACGCATACTACTCAAGCCTTTTTCTTTCAGTCTCGTTCTTTCAGTTCTTTCAGAACACAAACAGAGGAAATTCGTAAACTGAGAAAATCGAGCGACGAGTACAAAACCCGTCACAAAGTCTACGAGTGAGTGAGTGAGTACTAATTAATTTTGAATTATGTGTTTGATATCCGTCAACCACTTCACAATCGCTTCAGGCATGGATGGGCCTTTTAGGCAGTAATGATGTTATATTTATAATTTCAGATGTTGTTAGTGTTATCTCCCAATCGGGGTGTGAATCAGGACTCTATATGTATTGAAGAAGAATATTTTACTCGTCCTGGGGCAATGGCTGTTGGCTGAGGTACGAGGTATCAGACACTATCTTGGTTGACGTCACAGTCGGGGTCGTCAACCTGCAGGCGATCATGTTTGTTTATATTATTGACCTCCAACCGACCGACCTTGACCTCAGTGACTTTCACATTTACCTCAGTAACCGTGAATTTGAAAAATAAGAAAAAATTGCAAAAATTGTAATAAAATTGTACAAATCCTGGGGTTTGGGGGGGGGGTGGATTTGATAACTGACTTCTTACGCCATGTTCTATTAGATGACCTTAACCATAGTGACCTTAAAACTTAAAATAGAAAAAGAACACAAAAATAATAATGAAAAAAAATAAAAACAAATAAAAATTACATTATTGGCCCGTAATACCATGTTGGATGTGGGTGACTTTGAACTTAATGCCAGTAACCATAAACTTAGAAAATTATTTAAAATACAATATATATAAAAAACACCAATGAATTCTAAGAAAAATTTCTACGGAAGCACTAATAGAAATAAATTTAAGAAGAAAAGTCTAACAAAAAAATCAATTTTTGTAAAAAAAAATGGCTTAATGAAACACATGACCTCTCTACCCACACCAATCAATTTAGCCATCAATTTTCCCGTCATTTATAGACTATACTGTGCTGTTAACTCATAATTGTCAGTATTAACCATTAGAGGGCTGATAATTCCTGTTTCTGTCATCAACCACCAGTGAGCTCCCGTGATGTCCATTTACAAACCTGTTGGCGACGATTCCCTAAACTTAGGGTATATGTCACTAACAAGTTCGAATCCTGTCCACAACCACTACTATTCCACGGAATCCCCTCCTCACATTCCAATAAAACCAGTCAGCTCCATTTATTCACTATCGTTCAACCACCTCCACCCCTCCACTCTATTTCATTGGCTATTTCGTTGGCCCTCATCACTCCCTCACCAGTGCTCGTGATGGGCTCAGACCATACTAAAAGACCACACCAACGTTCTATAAAAGCCGACCAGGCCAAACAAACAACTAGACTGGTCAAACATACCGACCAATCATTATGGCCAATGAACGATTCCACCAAAATCTAACTCCACCGAAGGCTGATTTTTACAGAGACTAATGCGCCCAGAACTGACTAGAAAAATAGGCTACCACATCCATTTGCACCAAAAGACAATAACGGCAAATCTCGAAGAAAAAAAAGTCGCTTGATACGAATCTCGTTGCTAACCTCTTCACATAAAAAGTTTCGCAAACCTTCATAAAATCTTTGCAAATCATCGCATCATCTGATATGGTAGATCATTATGACTAGTTCATATTGTCGTTTGGTATGGCTGTTTCATATGGTCGGCTTGTATGGTTGACTCGTATGGTTGGTCTTTATGGATGGTTCGTATGGTCTGTTCGTATGGCTAAGCTGTATGATCAAATTATATTACTGGCTGGTATTGTCAGTTAGTATAGTTCGTTGATATGGTCGTTTCGTATGTTTGGCTGGTATGACGTTTTGGTAAAGTCGGCTGCAAGTTATATGTTTTGTGAATTTTTTTATGAAGATTCTCAACGATATGCGAAGATATTGTGAAGGTTTGCAAAGATTTAATGAAGTTTTCGTGATTCTTTTACGCCAAGAGTTTAGCTACGAGATACATATTGTGCGACTTTTTTTGAGATAGGCAGTCATCTTCCTTTGGTGCAGAGGGATGGTTTTATCCAATGCTCTAGTCAGTTTTGCAGGAGCCGGTTTCGGCAGAAGCCAGTTATGGGTGGAGTTCCTTTTGTGTGGAGTTAGTCTTGTGCGAAGTTGGTCTTGTAAGGAGTCAGTCTTTTGTGGTGTCAGTTTGTGTGGAGTCAGTCTTAGGTGGAGTCAGTTTTGGCTGGAGTCACTCAGTGAGCAGTACGGTTGTTCGTTATGGTTAGTTATAGTACGTTCACGACTGGAACAGGCTTTCTCTGAATCTTTCCTATTCCCATTTTTTAAGCAATATATAAAACAATGCATTAAAACAGCCAAACTATATTCTCTCTCCGTGCTGCCAAACTATCTGTACCCGCGCCAGTCACTGTTTGTAGTAACGATGCATGCAGCTGACTACTAAGTCGTTGTTCAAAAGTCTGTTCCAGTCATGAACTGACTATAGTTTGTTTGTTTTGGTTGGCCTTTTCGGCTAGTATAGACCTTTGGTATGGTCCTTTAGTATGTTCTGAGCCAATCTCGAGCGCTGGTGAAGGGGTGTTGAAGGCCAACGAAAAAGACAATGAAATACAGTGGTGGGGTGGAGTTGGTCGAACTATAGTGAATTAGTGGAGCTAACTGGTTTTATTGAAGTGTGAAGAGGGTATTTCGTGGCATGTGGTAGTTGGGGAGAGGTTCGAACTTATTAGTGATATATATACTCCAAGTTTGGGGCCTCGTCGCCAACAGGTTTGTATATGGACATCGTGAGAGTTCTCTGGTGGTTGATGACAAAAACACCAATTACCAGCACACTCTAACTGTCAATTCTTACAATCATGAGTTGATAGAACAGTATAGTCGGTAAATGATGTGATAATGGACGGCTAAATTGATTGGTGTGGGTAGAGCAGTCATGTTTTCCCTATACAAAGTAATTTTTTTTTTTGGCAAAATATTTTTGGACATTTTTGTATTTATTTTGTATAAATGTTTCCGTGAAAAATTTTTTCCGCATCGGATTGTTTAAACATGAAGGTCACCGGGGTGAAGGTCAAGATCACCCACATCCAACATTCTGTTAGAGGTCAATAATGCTATTTTTCTTTGTTGATTAATTTTTTATATTGTTTTGCATTTTTTCTCGATTTTTAATGTGCAATATTACTGAGGAAAGGTCACCCACACACAACTATGATGTTGTAGGTCACTAATGTAAACGAACATGATCACCCCCAGGCCGTCGATCCTGTCTGTGCTGTGGCCTCATGCAGATGATGGTTGGGACCTCGTTCCTCATCCGACAGCTATTGCCCCCGGATGAAGCAAACCATACTATTTGAAGGGTCTCAACTCTGCCGTTCTCATACCAGCTAAGGCCCTATACTTTTCTTTTCTTGCCATATTTACTACTAGTGTGTATCATACATTATAATTACAGATAAGTCATTAACTACACTGCCAAAACCCCTAACATACACCAAAAACATATTATAATTTATTCCTCTTTCTGGCTTTGAAATATCAACATAGGTGAGGAGGTTATAATTTATATACAAATTTGAAATCGGTGTCATAAAGTTTTTCACATTATTGTATCATAAGGAACTTAAAATAATTATATATCTTAATTTTAAAAGATTTACTGCAAAATGGGTACCATGTACTGAGAGCAAAAAATAAGAACATACTTTTGAGATTAATTATCATTTTGCCAAAAAAAAAATCATACAAATATTTTGGTATAATTCAAATAATCATAATTGTGTTTCATTTGTATTACCACTTAACTAAAATCTGTACTGTAGAAACCAACATGATCAAATATGTCAACATATATTATTTAATATCAGTTATAAAACCACTCATTGAAAATAATTTTTAAACATTCCTGTCAAAAATAAAACATAAATAACACAAATGTACCTGTACCTGGACAGTTCGTATACTGCTTAGAATTCGTATACGTTAAAACTGCTAGACTTCCTTCCAAATGAAAACAAAAAATTCTGTTTTCAAAAAGGAGGAAGACCGAACAACTCTGGCTTGAACTCTTGTAAAGATGACAGAATTTGTGTAGCTAGCCTCTGGTCTTCAGGAACTCTAGGGTCAGGAACCATGACCACCTGCATGTCGGCAGATAAAGCACCTTCCACCCCGTTAGGAGTATCTTCCAAAACAAGGCACTAGGGAAAAAGTTGCATAAATAAGTTCTTTATAGTTTTTTAAGGAGTAGAACATATCTAGGGTTTAGTTGTCAGTAAGTTAGTATTCGAAGTTATCTGTGCTGGTACTGTAAAACTTCAACATTTGATTAATATTTGGACTATGGTTCACGGTTAACTAAGTACCTATTAAATCTACTTTTGAGAAAAATCCCAGCTCCTAACTGCATAAATTTAGTTGCAAACCATATCGACGTACTCTCAGTAAAGTTGGCATCGATATAGGAGAAGTTGTTCAATATTTTCACGCTGTATTATATTGTGGTGTTTAAATTTTGGGCAGTGAGTTAAGTTAATTTCATTTGATGTCTCTTTGATTTTTACATAAAGGCCTATTTTCCCAAAAGTATTACAATTACGATTGTTCGTTGCATAAGTAGAGTTATCAGAACCATAGAAATGCTAATTTTAGTTCGAGCAGAGGATAAAACGGAGGTAGAAAAAAATTCCTATGAAGGACTCTCAAAAGTATGCAAATAACCACGAATAGTCCACAATTTTTCTCGATCTGTAATTTTAACTTTAATTTGATGAAACATAATTTTGTTCATTTTATGTCCATCAGCTATGATTCGAAAATAATTTGCAACTCGTAAATGTACAAATATAAAATTGTAGCTCATTCTTGTATGCAAAATTGATGCTGTTAAACACTCATTTTTGTAACAGCCTTGATTTTGTCGACTACAGTTTTTAATGATGTATTATTTTACCTAAATCAAAGATAGGCCTAAATCGTAAACATTCATGCGCGGAAATAGGCACACAAACACACACATCTTATACAGGAATATAGATTATGTCAGGTGAGTCACGAATATGAACATAATCACAGGAGGGTATTGGCAAACGTCAGACAAGACTAATATTGGTAAAAATTGCTAAATTTCCTACTGCTGAGTTTTTCGATAACATTAGATGAAAAGTGCGGTGACAAAGCAAGTATGTGCGTGTCTTTGCATTAAGATATTTTAAATAACCTTACTGACCTGCCTTGTCTAGGGGATTTTCAATAGTGTATCCAACAACAGCTCACCGTCCATGGCTTAAACCGATGAAGCCGGCATTACATGTTGTGGTGTGGGCAAGCCTTTGCTTTGGCACTTGCGTGAACCCACCAGCACAACCCTAAAGAGGGCGACGTCGCGAAGGCGAGGCGCAACCAGGACACGAAGCCGCAGTAGTTTGTGACAACAGATCCGACAGGTATCAAACACACTTCATTTATAAGGACTGCAGAGTTGCGAGCTCGGGATATTACCTCACCAAGCAGACTACGGGACTAAATGGACCAGCAGATGGGCATTGGTGTAACTAGAAAAAAAAAGGCGGAGGCTAGGAGTGGCTTAGGCACTCCTAGAAAAATATAAGCCCCCTCTAGAATATATCTGACACACATTATGAGAAAAATCGAAAGAAATAATATGAATGTCTAAAGGACTGAGAAGTCCTGTCCTGTGTCCTGTTGAAGGCTGAAAGGCATTTAATTACACATAAAGTAAAGGTTATTAATTTTTTAATTCTAAACGAAGTCAAGACGAATTTGGCATGTCCACAAAATGCAATTTTAGACACGTAACAAACTTCGAGTAGTGTTTCTTAGATCAAGGCAACGTCACAAGTATTGGCATGTATCTGGAAGTGACATAACGAGACTGTGTAGTAACTATAATACCCTCAGTAGATCGCACACGGGTAGCGTTATATACCCTATTTTTTATTGTTCTTGTAGAATATCTTTGTTAAATTCTTCACTAAAAAAATTATAACTTAAAAAATTATATATATTTCTACCAGCAGTATATTCAATGTTTAGGTAGAAAAACTGCTTTAATAGCACCACTTTGCACCTTGAAATCAAAATTTTCCCCGGGGCAGGGCCCCCGGGCCCCTCCGCTTTATTTGGGAGATCGGTCTTCCTCCCCCTCCCCTCAAACACTGAGTGGTCAAAGGGAGAAATGGGGCTTTAGCCCCCTCTAGAATGCGATGCTAGTTACGCCCATGCAGATGGGGTTCGAGCCGCCTTGATCGCAATAGCACTCAGCCTTTAGCCACTCTACTGGAAAAGCCGTTCCAGAAGAGTCGTCGATTGGTTCCACTATAGCTTGTTACGTGGCCGTAATATAATAGATAATATATTAATGATTACAGATACAGTGTAATTAAAGTAACACGCTCCCCCTGCGCAATATAAAGTATTCAAGTATAATATAAAGTGCTGTATTGTTTATATTGTAACAGCTTAATTATGGTTTTAATTAAATGATGTACTTGTACGTTTTAATAGAAAACATCAAAATAACTACAATACATCTATATGAAGCGTAACAATATGAAGATACAAGAAACCATATAACTGGCAGCCATTTAAAATAGGCACCTAGTTAATTAGGTAAGTTTAACACACTTTAATAAAATTACAGTTATAGGCCGTTCACGGTAAAGTGACCACTTTTGAAAGCCTAGTTACATTTTCCTTTCAATCAATTTAAATTATTCCACCACTTGTTAATGTAAACCCTGCCATGTGAGTAATAAACACAGTGTATATATTCAGTATACCCAAAACCAAAAGTCCGAAGCCACAATGAAATGTATTTATTGGTTATTATGTCTGATGAAACATCTTCAAAAAGTGCTCACTTTACTGTGAACGGCCTATAATAAAGTTTTGTCAAGAAAGTTCATCTTGCACATAAGGGTGAGAAAGCCTCCAAAGTGATTTAAATATAATCAACATATACGTATTCTAAAGTGAAGTGCCGTGAAATTATTTAAAGCGTCTTTAAGCTCGATAGTGTCGATTTAATATAATTTAAAAATGGTTATACACTTCGGTCGAACTTCTAAAACTGTTAATCTGGGCCATGTTCGTTTATTTAAACCAAGCATACCGTATGACATCTATGAAACTTACAAGAGTCGTTCCACTGTTGTTGAGGAGTGTTCTGTACTCTGTGGGAAAAATGCAACATTAAACAATGCATTAGATATAATATAAGTAGAAGATCTCTGTCTGTCTGTACGTCTTTAATACCTCTAAGTCCCGTGGAACTCAACAGAAGTTCTTCAAATTATGCAGAACGAATCCTCAAGGTAAAATACAGGTCAAGTTCGATTTCAGTAAGATCAGATTACGCAATCATTACCTTTTACCCTAAAAACTCATATTTTAATTACTTTTTACCTATGAAAATTTTGTATTAATGTATAGAGAATATTGCCTAGAGATATGAAGGTAATGGAATGTCATGTTTGTATACTTTAAATGTCTCGCTTCAATGTTGAGTTAATTAAGTGGGGGCCTTAGGGGGCTCAGTGGATACAGAGATTCAAAGTGGGGCCGCAGTGGCTCAGTGGATTAAAACTATAAAGTGGCCGCAGTGGCTCAGGTGATAGAGCGATTCACAAGTGGGGCCTTAGTGGCTTAGTGGATAGAGAGTAGAGAGATTCCAAGTGGGGCCACATTGGACTCAGTGGATAGAACTATACCAAGTGGGGCCTTAGTGGCTCAGTGGATAGAACTATGTTTAGTGAGGCCGCAGTGGCCAAGTGGATAGAGAAGTATTAAATGGTACCGCAGTCGTTTCAATGTTGAGTTAATTTCACACCATTTATTTATTACCTACAACAACACAACACATATATATATATAAACATTGTAATATTTTTTTCAGTCTTTGTATGATAACCAAATTTTTTAACATGGTAACAGCAAATATGGTAGAAGAACAATATGGGAAACTGAGGCGTTTTAACATTGTCAACATGCGAGACACGCTACAACAGCGCTCCTAGCGGCTTGTGTTGACGAATACCCTGGAAATTCAAATTTGCATGGCTCGGCATGCGCGATTTAAGTGAAGTTGTCGCCTCGTAGTATTAAAACGTGTTGTTTTGCCGCATGTAATATAATAGTTGCTTATTCATATTACTATGCCGTATTTAAAAATGCACTTAAAGCATAAATATTGTCACTTTAAACAAGGACAAACAGCTGTAACAGAATCATGTTACTGGACACAGAGTTAGATGTTGCAAGTTACAAAGGACAAATGTTAATCAATTATAAGTAAGATAATGGAAAGCTAAACGATATTTCACTTGTCAGATACATAACCGACTGCATTTATTCAATAAATTCTTGAGAATAGAGCTGTAACCAAGCTTATTTTTCTGCAAAAATAAATCGCGAATGAACATAGCCAACAATTTTTTTGGACAAAAAATCTCCACAATTTATCTGTGTTTTAATAACGAAAGATTAGTTAAAAATAGCTCTACTACAGTTAGTGATTTAACACTGTGGCTTTTATTAGCTATATAAGCTTCAATATTTTTTAGATATTTAAGATTAACCTAGCAACAAAATAAGTTGCCAAAATTTTTACTTACTGTTTTTTGAAATTTTTATCACTAAATTAGCAACAAAATAAATAGTTCACAAATTACTATTACTACCAGATATGGTTTTTATTCTGCTTTCTTCTTTCGTAGAAGGCATGTTTTGGCTGGAAATACATTTTCAAGAGAGAAACATTTTGGGGAAATAAATTTTTACGCGATAAAAATGTATACTCAATTATTGTTTAAGTTTTAATTTCCTGAATTTAACCACCAAGATAAATAAACACATATCCAACGCGTTGCATTTTATTTCAAAGTGCGTATTCGTGTCTACAGAATCTCGTCAGAAGGTGGTGGCCCATCCGTCGATCTACCGAAAGTTAAAGTTTGATGGATAAAAAAACGTTGCCCTGCGATTGGTCGAATGTGACCGCCTGACGAGTGAGATGGATGGTTGCGAGTCCACCTTTACACATATATAAATCAATTTTGTCGTGCAGTTATGCCACAACTACACTGCCTCAAGTGAAACACAGGTAGCTATAGTTAACTCACTGGCAGCCATGCTTCAACCATAAGTAACAAACATTTGAAATCTCGGTCACTTCTTCATAATCTGATTGAACCAGTTGTGGAATTTTGGGGGCTGTGACCAAAAATTATACACAAAGGACTATTCTGTAGCTTGGTAATATCTAGTGCCTGTTCATCAACAAAACAAAGTATCTTTGCATAACAGAACAAGTCAGGATTGGGGTAAATTTTAATCGAAATGGGAGTTCCGTCAAATTTGTAACCGTACTAAAGGCACAGTTAAGTACAGACGGGGCAAAAGTATTGCCTCCTTCTCCCGCTCATTTCCAAATGCTGGTTTCATAGCCACTAATTGATCACTTTATCATTTAGCAGGTTTTTATAAATTATGGTAAACTG
Organism: Dryococelus australis; assembly: GCA_029891345.1. Taxonomy (NCBI): domain Eukaryota; kingdom Metazoa; phylum Arthropoda; class Insecta; order Phasmatodea; family Phasmatidae; genus Dryococelus; species Dryococelus australis. Next base: position 112,228,265 of record CM057003.1, read on the forward strand.
CTCACCTCGCTCCTTTTAAAATGTTTTATTTGTACGTATTTATGTAAAAAGAAACAGACGCACCCAAATATACCACACATAGTGAGACTGTGTTCAAAGTTACCATTTATTACAATAGTATTTTAAAATGTAGTAGTGTTCAGTTCAGATGCTATTATGTCACTTGTTCAGAAGTGGTTGTGATTTAGTAATTTAGGATTTTAGTAAGTATCATTCTATAGTAAAATATCAAATGCGTCGTTATTTTACTTGACTAATTCAGGTCACGTTACCTCTTAGAATACTATGGCAATGCCTATGGAAAGTACTCCAATTAAATTTCGTAGAACTATTAAGTTTGACCATTACTTTGACCACCACACATGGTGTATTCATATAGTACATACATGCATTGGAACACAACTTTCTACTTAAGACATCCATTTTCTTGGCTAGTGTAGATAATCCATGAAAGAAGCAGCAACATTGACTGCTAAATGCTTGCAGTTTTCAAGAGATTATAGATGAGATAAATAATTTAAATACTACAAAAATTATAAATAGGGTCTACTGTATTCAGGAGAGAATTTCAGAACATAGCTAGATGACAATCTTTAAACATTTTAATGAATACTTTCACACCATTTACTAATGAAATTTATGCAGTACAGCTGGCGCTAGGATAAAAATGCAATTGGTCAAAATATTTAACTCAAGCTATTCAGCTTAATATCTTCACCTCTCAAGTTTTGCATGCATTAAGCACATTTAATTTTGTAATTCACTTTAAAAAAAAAAAAAGCTTCTTTCCAAATTTTTATAACATTAGATCATCATGAACAAGTCACTTCTAATAACCAACCTGAATTTTACCACAGCTTTTCATATGCTTCATGGCAAGAAGACTGGAAAACATGTTGCAGAATTCAAAAGCTGCTGAATTGAAAATAGTTAACCTTGATCATGAATTTAAGGTACTTTCGGTTCAAATTCATGGCACTTGTTATTGTAATGCAATTTGCGAGTACTTTCTCCAATACTGTGATAAACGCAGACAAAACTGCGTAAATAGGCTAACAGGCAAAAATAAATGTGTGCATATCACTATCAGTGACTTATTTGATTTGCAGAATGTGGCAAAATAATTAATTGAAAAACAGCTGATTTAAGTTAATACCATAGGTGTATGCACACTGTTAAAATGGGCTACTGAGTACTTCAGGAATAGAAGGAATTGAAATTTAAAAAAAATCCTTCATTTATTTGTAAAAAAATTATAGTAAATATCACTGAAATGTAACGATGACTCTCAGGAGTGAAATATTATAGTTTGAAAGTTTTGTACACAGTTGTGTAAACAAATGCGAATATGATGAGGAGGGGGGAATGTTGATTGGTTTTGACGGTAACCCTCACTCGACAGCTGATTCAATCTCTGCAATATATACACTGACTTGCCAACTGTAGACAACCTGATGACATCTCCACTGCTGCAATTAAAGTGTCTGGTGTGTGGTGTCAGTACATGGTGTTTAGCACACAGAATGAACTTTGATGCACTGGCTGGAGAAGAATTATTCTCGCCACCGAAAGCTGTACTCAACAACTCTCCACTCATTCAAATTAAAATCCCTTACAAACTCAGTATGTAGAGAAAAAAATATTTGCACAGTAAAGCAGTAATCATAGGTAGACCTTAGGGCGTGTAAAGGGTAGGCGACTACCTAGAAAGGAAACTATTACAGTTTTCATTCAGTTGTTTCTTTAATAAATCATCGTAAATATTTGGTAGTTGTTGCAAACACAACCCAAATAACATACAAATTAATATTCAAATGCATAGTTTCCCAAATGTAAACAATAACATTCTAAAATATGAAAATACACTGAAAAAGTATGTAAACAATACGGATATGTACATAAACAAAATTAATATGCTGAAAACTGCGCATTTTTTAAATGGGGGATTTTCAAAAAACTCTCAGAAAATGGTATAATTCCACTCTACTAATTACGCAGAACGCTAATTTACTAGGCGCATCAACATTTGACCAATATAAACCCCAATAACGATAGTGGGGATGGCTATGAAGGTAAGGGACATTGTGGGGTAAAATAGGTGAAGAATATGTAAATAATGTGATATTTAAATTGTGAAAATACATTAAATTGCCAAAAAAAACAGAACCATATATTAACTAAATAGACAATATTACAAAAATAAGCTACAAATACGATAGTGGGGAGGACTATGAAGATCAGCGAAATTGTGGGGTAAAAAAAATACAAAATATGTACATTTTCATTATAAACTTTTACCTCTCATTTTTTCGGTTCAATCCTTTTGCAATTAAACATGTTTTCATGAGGCAATATTACAGTAATATTACAAATCGTACAGAAATATGTTAAATTGCAAAACACGCATACATTATTTCTCAGTGCAAATAGGCAACACATGACAATCATTAATGGGGAAACTCCTAGTTTCGCTGATGCGTTACCACCTAAAATAAATTGCCGGCTGGCCTTGATTCATAGTTTTGGGTATTTATTACCCTGCTAACGCTGGGACTCTGGCTTGGTGCATAATGGTTGGCTAATATGTAATCATTGTACGAGTAATCACCGACACAAATATGGACACACTATTTTGATGCAATTAATCATTTTATCCCTAGCTCAACTAGCTTAACTATACAAACACTTAAGAAGCCCCAACTAGTTATGTGTCTCACCAACATACATACCTATGTACACAAATTTTCTGAAGCAATGGATCAATTATATCCCTAGCCCAATTTGCTGAATTAAACCACACTTTAACAAGAAATTTCAGCCAGTTTAATAGACGAATGTGGAATTTGCAAACATTGTTTACTTTTATTTTTCAAAGGTGTCGCTCCAATAAAAACAAACCTGCACCTTTCAGGTTAAGGGCTATCTATCAAACTTCGTAAGGCCCTTCAGTGTACAATATTAGAAATAGCTGCTACGACACTCAATTGATTTCGTTCTTGGTCTTGTGGAAGCAAATTTGGGTAGCGAAAATCCTCTTTTCTGAAATGGTTGGAACACACTACTCTCGTGTAGGTATAAATCACCAGGGACTGGTGGTTTATACATCCAGGTCTGCTCTTACATTTCTGCACCCATTGTTTGCACCTAGGAAATAAATTAAGGTTCTCGTGAATGGAAAATGTTATCCACTACAGCTCGTGTACTTACCGACTTGAATCCTTTGAAAATCTTAAAAAGGACTTGCTGTAGTTCACAATGTTGTAATTATTGCAGCCAAAAACTACAAAAATCTTTCCTGCCATAATAAATAACCACTCAAGCGGAAAAATTTGGTTTAAAACGCATCCAAAACACTCAAAACCACCCATTCAATGCACATCATATTATCGTACGAAAAGCACAAACCGCTAGGAGCGCTGGCATCGGTGTCTCGCGATTTTTTCGGCTACTTTCCCATATTGTCCTTCTACCACATTTGGTAACTGTTCTAGCCCCGTGACAATACAAAAAAAAAGGTCACGGGCTGGGTCCCCTAATAATAAATACTGATATGGCCTCACTGCCCCTTCAGGTAAAGCAGGGTCGTTAAGCCAGTAAGTCACACACTAATTTCACAAAGAAAATTTGTTAAACCCCAATGTAGATAAAATCTTATCCCTTAAATTAAAAGGACCTGGTGCCAAAACTTTAGGTTGCATATCATATCAGTGATTAAATTAACTGAACAAATCACAGAACCCCCAACTACCATAGTTACCAAACCAGAATATAATGCAAATCACGTCACATCTTTGACATACACTAAGTACGTTACTGCCAGTTTTATTAAAGTGCGAGCTTAGCATTATATAATGTTTCAGTAGACTTTTGCAAACCAGAGTTTTCAGGTAGCCCTGAAACAAAATTATTGGGTAGAGCGAGGGTTGGTGATATCAACTGGACATTCCTCAGGTCTCCCACATTTATTTCCACTCTGGTTGGGATACAATTATCTTGCAGATGTCATGCAAAGAAGCTCCCACGGATTCATTTCACATGCTGTGTCGAACATGCAATTAGATGGCCTCGAGGATTCTAGATAGAACTGTGCAAATGTATCAGTCAGTGTGCCAAGATTAAGGTATCAAAGTATCCTCAGTGGTGTTTTCAACAATTGTAGCCCATTCATATATGCTAATTTTGCTGTTAAAATCTCATTTTAGTTTTTCCAAACCACAGTTTTTAATAATACGGTTCTATGGTATCTTCACATGTGAAGCTGGCTTCATTGGTCTAAGCCATGGAAGGTGGGTTGCTGTTGGAGACAATCCTCCTGACAAGGCAGGTCATTAAGGTTATTTAATATGTCTAAATGCAAAGACATTCACATCCTTGATCATCAGTGCACTTTTCACGTTTTTTTTTTGGAAATCTAACAAGTGGGAACTTTAGTAATGTTTATTTATAGTATTCTAGTCTTGTGATAGCCAATAACATCCTGTGGTAATGTTCATATTCTTAAATTACTTGATATTACCTGTATCCCTGTGTAAAGGTGTGTTTGTGGGTGTGCACATGTCTGCGCTTGGGTATTTGACGTATATTTTTGATAAAGGTAAAATACTACACCAAAGAATTATCAAAGTCTAGTAAATAAATAGGTGGTTACAAACAAGAGAAAGAAATATTTCACATATAAATTTAAATAATGATTTTATATGCTTACCTCTTCTGGCTTAGGATTCGAAGGAAACCTTGATACACATATGGGGAAAATATCTGGAGCTGGCTTGCCTCTCTTCATTTCAGGATCAGACGATGCTGCAACAGTATGGCTGAACAGACTCCACAGTTCCTTTGCAACGACATCTTCAACTCCATGTTGTGCATGCTGCTACTTGTTGCGATGGCAATTGGTACTTCGTGAGCAGACAAGTGTCTCACCAGATGATCCACTCCTGAAAAAAAATTATATTTATAGTAAGACATGGTTTCACAAATGTATATTTTACCATAGTAAACGCAGTATCATTTAACTGAAAACGTCATTTAAATAAACACAGCTTAGACAGATTAACTGCGAATTGCTTACGAAATGTAAATAACTGCAAAATTGCTATGGGTTAATATGTTTCACTGATTGTTACTTAATAAGTTTACCTAAATATTCTATAAATTGAATATACACTAGATAAACCATTGCGATGAACTTACTGAAGATTTTTCCAAACAAAAGGAATCAAGTTTTCTGCAACACGTTATTTCTTAAGGAGATTTTTTTTTTTTTTTTAATCCCCAAGCAGATTTTTCTTTCTTCACAGTTTTGGGAGAGTAGTCGGCAATTTATACCTCTCGATTCTTTATTCAGAGTATAAATTTCTAAACATTTTTGAGATTGAACATAACAGTACATCGGAAATATCTAAATTAAATTCTTTCAACGGGTTTGACACTGGCAAATGTACGTATATATTTATTCAAATTGTGAGGATGCTTGTGAACAACATCAGTTTGCAGGTTCGTTTTGGTTTTTTGTTTGAGCACAGTTGATTATCACTTCTCATTATAATTAATCATACCATGTTATATTTTAATATACTCCACGAATCAAAGTTGAGAGCTGTGATGGCAAAATTTTCTTATCCTCGGGAATGGCACATCTATAGTACTATGAACTTAGCATCAATAATACAAACAATAATAGACAAATATAAATAATAATCGAATAAAGATCATAGAGAAAGAATAGAGTTGAGGCAACGCTGTGTTCCGACAAATTAATTTCTTTCGGATACATCGCGAGTGTTGGATTTCGTTCCCCTACTTTATCCGGATTCTTCAGAGTTGGTGATCTTGCTGAAAGCTCTGGGAAACTGCACTGAGGTATTTATCCACTTGGACAGTGCCAAGTATCCATAGCTGTATGGAATTCGTCACTGGCCTGATTGATATGAATGATGACTGGGAGAAACATAATGACAACCATTATTTGTTTCTAGGGATTTCACTCAATAGTGTCCCAGCCATTCCTTACGTTCTGGCAGATCCTGTAGAGCTATCAGTGTCATTCACATGATGAAGCGTGGCTCATTTAGAAAGGAATAAACAACTTTATATCAAACATGATTACAAGAAGTCACTTCGCAAGAGTGGCTCAAGACACTTCATGACCACGGGCTAAGCCAACTGCTGACTTCACTAATAACAGCAAGTAATTCTGGGGCCATTTGGTTTGCAACACTGTCTCCTAAAAAACTGATCCCGTTTCTTACAGGTACGTATTATTTCATCCCGTGGTAATCATTTCACTTAAATCAAGATAGTTAGTTTACAAATAACGTGCTATTAAATGACAATATTCGAATTTAGTGAGCAAGTTATTTCCTTATAACGTTATATGAGTGCATATTTCAATCAAAAAGAGACAAAAGTGCAATTGGTCATGTTGTTAACAGTTTTCGTTTGTAGCACGATGGGCGTAAGTTCAAGTCTCGGTGTCAAAGAGGTATTAAATTTCTTTATTGTATATAATTCGAAATTTTTTCCACTTATCTCTTATTTATTCATCACACTTTTAATATAGTGTAAACAATTAGTATTATCACGGCCTCAAAAAACTCAGTTAAAAAACTTGGCCATAAATTGTAATATTGCAAAAAAATTAGTGTAACGTTATTGAAAGAGGAAAACATTTTTCACAGATGGTATGGTTCAAGTTCTAATATGCTGAGCTGTGTTTTGTATTTATTTTTTGTAAGATGTAGGCCTACAGGGTATGTTGCCAATTTCATAAGTGCTAGTGCTACTCAGTCCTGCTGAGAGTTCTTTTCTTTTTTTTGTAGAAACAGGGCCGCGGCCATCTTTAGGAAGGAGGAGCGAGAAGAGAAGTAGGCCTATAAGATTGTTTATATAATTAACGTATTTTTGTCGTAATTTGTACGGATGACTTTGAATAGAATTGGAATAATTCTAAATAACAGGATATTGACTTTAAGAGGAAAAGATTATTAGATGCTGTAGATATGAATAATGTACACACACAATTGCTGCAGCTGTAACCAACTTGTTAATGATGCTCCTGCTGTAGTCGTTAGTTAACGCTACATTTTTGCTTTTGGTTTGACCTACTTCTGAGGCTGTCAAAATCATAGAAAATCCTATTATGAATAATTGCATGTTTATGAACTATGTTTGTAATTTACAATTATTTATTTAAAGAAAATAACCTAAAACCAGGCAACTCATTAAAACGAATTATAAAATTCCTATAAATCCATACAGTATATTATAATGTAAATAAATATATCAGAAACATGTGTTGACAGTCTCTGTGTGTAGGAGTAACTAGGACTTAATATTATCTCGTGTATAGGCAGATTTGCACTGGCAGACCTGCCTCTCTTAAATATCTGAAGTTTTGGGTCAGAATTAATACGGAAGGTGCTTACGGGCACGAGGACTGTATAGATTTAACTGGCGCACTTTTCTTCCTTCGTCGTGAATGCGTGGAACGCTATGAAATTATACTCTGTAATTATCGCACCTGCATGATAAAGAGTTTAAATATATATGTATATGTATCACTGTTGTGCATAATGGTTTTTTATTTAATTTCATATAATTTGCAGTTTAAAAAACTGAATTATTTTTAACAAATTACTACTCGATTAGGTTTAGCCCTTTTGTGTCTATAGCTGAAAGGTTTTATAATGGCTGAGCTTTGTTTAGCATATTTATTCATTCTATAAAATCACGGAAAATGTTTTTATGTGTGGAAAAAAAAATTTGATTATTATTTTTTGTGCTTGGGGATATCACTCCACCTCAACCTCAAATTATACGGCCAACAAATCACTAAACAAAATTACCTGCAAAATATTGTTGTAAAAGACATTATAACTGTATCATGCAGTGTGCATGTTATTAAACGGTGACAAGTTTGGAACTATTATTACGGACATTATAGGCATTCGAACATAAATGTGCCCAATCTACATAGTTTTGCCATATTCTAACGTCGTACTTACAAGGCATTAAACTAACCCCAGGGAATAGTGTATTTTCTTTCTGCCGTCGAAATATTAGTGCTTCTTCAGATGTGGTGGGTAGGTTGAGTTCGTTTATGAGCGTGTTGATAGAGTCCAGTTCTGGAGTCCCCAGTAATTTTATCTTCAATTCCCAAGTATATTTCTTTCCATATTTACTTGCCAATTTTCCATCTATCTTCTCGTAAAGTACTTCTGTGTCTAGAAAATAAATATTCGTAAACATAGTTAAAATAGCGTATTTCATAAAGCTATACGCCTACCACATTTTTTCCATGTGACGACAGCAGTTACGTTTCCTTAGACGCATTTCCTGAAATTCATCATATTGTGAATATGCGAGTGAGCTATCGGAATGTGGATGTAGTGACACGAAAGTTTAAAATCATGGTCATATTTTGTCAGGATTGGTGTACATTGCATTTTTTTTATCTGGTCGCGTAACTGTAGGTAGACAATGGGTAAAAATAATTTTTGCCATAAAGTGACGTCTTTAAACTACGCACTTTATATATGAAACGGAAATAAGCGAGACCTTTCCAGATGCAGTGGGTTTTGCTGAGAGTAGGGCTGTTATCGAAGGGCCTTTATCTAGCTTCGTGACCTTGAAAAGTGCATCCCGTATGTGACGTCACATAACCGCTGTCCAAATTCACATCAAGTGCATATTTTGCACCCTGGAATGTCCCTTTCAGCCAAGGACACAAGAAACTTGCCCTTCTCGAGCCCTGGATACTATTTTTGATTCGCAATTGTTTTCAATATTACATTTTTTTTGTGTTTACAACTCTACACGGCCGCAGAAAACACGTGCAACGTCACAGAGACAAATGAAACTTGTATAGAGAGGTGGAAACGAACACTAGCTTCTGAATTCGCTAACATATATTTATATGGAAGGGAACAAGGGCTCGGGAATCGGGGAGGGATCAAGGTAAGTGATCAAGGGCACATTCCACATAATTCGAACACAGCCTATGAGAGCGGAAAGAAGAATCACTGGCGAAAATGCTACTGCAGCAATTAAAATTCATCATAAGCATGAGATGAGTAGGTGTATGATAGATAGCACTGCTCCTGTCAGGACCATTAATCTTACTGACGAAAGATTTTAAAGTGATTTTAGAAGTTAAGCAGGAACAGCTTCGTCAGTCAGCTCAGAAATGGAAATGTGTCTTACTCGATGATGGAACAGGATTATTATTTATGCTACTACTGTAAAAAACACATTTCTACAATACCCAACAGCAAAAAACATGAAACTGGTTGTCGTCAGAATCCAGAGTGTACTGTGTTTGCCTGTGAAAATGTAAATCGCAATTTGCCCGATATGCCAATTTGAGATGACAACTTGCAACATGTAAGGGTTGCCCTATACTACCTGCCATGTGAAGATTATAAAATAAACGTGCAGGTTCATGTACAAATTACAAAGCTAGTTCTTTGCTCCCACCAAAAATCCATGCAACTATTGTGACAAGACAATTATAAGAGCGTACGATGCTAGGAAACCCGAATCCAGTACTTGTGTGAGGAATACCATTCGAAGGGCATATCAATGTGATAAGTGCCGAAGAAGGTATGTACATTACGAGCATTTAAGTTGTCATTTGAAACTTTGCAATGGAAAGACCACTGATAAATAACTACAAGATTATTCGCAATCTATGAAGATGAATGATAATGGCTATTTCCTGAAGCAATCTCTGTTCAGGGGACTTATTACAGATTTGATTGCATCTAATATGTCAACTACACCATACAATGTTTGCTCTTTCCTGACAAGTGTGAGCCCTAATATCCTTAACCAACTTGTCGATGAGGTAGAACAAAATGGTCCTGTCAAATATATAGTATGTGGCTGGACTGTAGTTATATAAAACCAGATACATACAAAGACGAATATTGTAAAATAACCTTCAAGAGTTTGGCTGTAGCTGTGTGCCATTCATCTGCAGCAGATGATGTGATTGTCGATAGTACACATAAGAATTTGTCAAGAAGGAGAAGAAATGGTGGACAAGGGTTCGGATTGGACCCTGGCTTCGGTAAGTGATTAAGAGTTGAGAACTAGTGGGTACAGTCTACTTCGCATATAGACAAATACGAATTTCCCCTCACTATGGAGAAGGTTAACATATCTTCGACATCGGCCATTATAAGGAGAGGTATAAATTACTTCATCAACAGACAAACACACATAGTTGCTAAACCGTCTTGTACGACATCGGTACTGCAAAGAGTCTGCTGGTGATGACGTGTAACGTCTGCAAAGCGAAAGCGTGGTGCTGATATCTACTCAACTAGAAGAAGAACATAGATTTGGTCATGTATAATGTGACCAAAGTCTCCAGCGAACGGTAATGTGACTTCCACGTCTGCTGAGATCGACCATGTGACCTCCAAGTCTACTGGTGATGAAGTGCCGACATCTGCAAAGCATGTTGCTGAGACCTACTCAACTCGGAATAAGAATATAGATGCAGCCATGTATCGTAAACCTTCTGCGAAGAGCGACATGAAGTCTGGCTACACGGAAGAACCATGACCTAGTTGATAAACGATGGTTGGTTTCATTGCAGAAGGGGATATATTTGTCATCGGATGATAAATTCGATTATTGATGACTCAGAGCTGGAGTTTTTATTAAAGATATAATGTGACATGTGTACGTGTGTGCGATATCGTTATGTATTAACAATAGATAACCACAATAATTACTTTTTGTGTTTTAATCTACGTCTAATAAAAAACTACTCAGTGTTAGCAGTGTCTTGCTGCGCCCCTTTTGATGATGAACAACATTGTGTGTTGTGTTTTACAGTTATCACTCAGTACACACATTGGACTGTCTGTATGTCCGTAGTTGAACCTGTAATGTCAATATCACCAGCTAATTTTTTGCCACCAGTTATACATATTGGCTTGTGAACCCTTAGAGACCTTGACACAGCTGACGAGTTACAGATGTAAGTCATTGGTCATGTGTAGTGGAGTTACCCAATTACAGTAACCACGATACATAAGGACTCACACTACCAATCATCAATATTGCACACGACGGGCATTAAATATCACATCATCGTTCCTAAATCTGTCAAAGCATGTGTGATGTATATATATCGTAGTTTTATGCACACACATGAAAGCCTTACTAACATGATACCACACAACAGGAAGAGGAAATAATGTCAGTGCAGGATCGACATTTCTCCCACCAGGAACCGGATTTAAATACAGCCCTTACTCTCGACCATCTGAACAACCCTTTAATTAGTAAGGAAATTACAAGGCTTAATGAATGTTATACTATATGTGTGATGGTTCTTCCTAATTTGAACGATGGTCATGATGAATATTATAAACTACATTATGTACTCGCCATATATTGGGGAGGCTGACATCGTCGGATATATGCAAATGGTGAGTATTCAATGCACACAGATGTACGCTCTGTACCAGAGACATATGAAAACCTTCTTTGATACATTAAGAGTCAGTACACGACAACCACAGTGTTATGTTCATGCCTGAAATGCTACTGTGGTCTTGACCTGGACACCAGTGGTGGTGGCGATGGTTGGTGGTGAGGGCAGAGTATGGTACGAAGGCTCGTGCTTGGTAAAGTATGACATGGAGGTCGTAGTGTCAGTACACGAGTGGCAGACTGCTCTAAGTATGCGCATGAGGGTCGGTGTGCAGGCTCTGTACACAAGTATAGGTTAGGTATGAAGACAGATATGACCACCTGTTGTAGTCACAGACCCAATGCATATTACACATGCTAATCAGACCAGAAAATAAATTATGCATGTGGCGGGGCAGCAAGTTGGTAGCCAGTGCACAAAAGTCAATTGCAAATGGTGGCACTGGTAGTGGCAGCAATGGTCGTTGGTGGGCATGACATGACTTTACGAAATGACTTGTACTTGTGCCCAAAATGGCCATGTTGGTACTGCTGACATTGGCACCATCAAAACTGACTGCAAAATGGCAGCCTGGCTGCAATATACAACTGGCTGTTTCAAATGGCCGCCGTTTGTGATGAGACTTTACTTACATCACATAAGAATGACCCTCCTGGAGGCAGCAGGTAGGCTGTTCTCAAATTGTGTGGAATTCACAGAAATGTTGAGCGACAAGCAGCATTTTCAATATATTTGTAACAACACAAACTTATTTCGTTATTCACACAAATGATAGGCCTATTCTTGCAAACGAACAAACGCTGCAGATTCACAAAAGATAAATGTGCGAATCGACAACAGTAGTACGCATATGAAGCTTCTGTTGCAATGGGCTTCTAGCTGAGGTGTGAGGCGCCAAGGTCACCGGCCGACATGTTGGATTCCTGGACATCCCGCTCTGTCATTCGGTCCACGCCACCGCCATGTTGAATTCCACCATATTTGTAGAAAGTACGCCACCATATTTGTAGCCAGTGTGCGTCTATCTTGTTATTTAAATTTCGTTCGACTGCTATGTTGGTAACCAGTATGTTATTTTTCTTTCTCTTGCATTGCGAGGGTTTTCTTCAAGTGTTCCAGCATATTTTTCTCTTTTTGCATCTTTTCTTTTTCTTATCTTTCTTCTTTCATTAATTTGCTTATATTGAATAATGAGGAATATGATAGAGTGAGATAATTTTTTATAATAATTTTTTTAATTACGGATATAATTTTATAGATTAGAAATTTACAGCGTATAAATAGTAAGTGTAACGATCACCAGACTCCTCTTTTCAAGGCGCATACGAAGATTATTCCATCAAGTACAATTTTATAAATGCTTAACTTTTTTTTAAATTTCAATATTTAATGTAATTTTTATAATAAAAATTTAAAGGTGTAATTATTAAGTGTTGTTATATCACGGATCCTCTCTTTTAAAGGGCGCATACGATCCTTTCATATGACCACTTCTGTTCATTTTTATACTCTATCATTCCATGTTGTCTCTCACTTTGTTTTCTCATTCAATCTCTTTCTTTTCACTATCTATTTTCCCATTCCATTTCTTCTCTTTTCTCTTTCCTCTCTTTCTTATCATTCCATCTCTTTTCCATACATTGTCGCTCTATCGTCCATAGGTTTTCTATTAGCGTCGCATTTTTTGTTGTTTCATTTCTCTCTTTCCTTTCTTTTTTTCCCTTTTATGCGTTGATCAATTACTCACACTTGTTCGATTAGTCATCATTTGACTCCGTCCCCACACAGGAACAGTTCTTAATCGCCTGTGATAGTGCGCGATTGGCCATGTGTATATTTATTTATGCTCAAGCTTTGCACAGTACACACTTGTTTGTGGATTTTCGTTGCTTGTGTAACATGCTCAATATGATATTAAAAATAAATGTTGTTAATATTAGGTAAGTCGATTTGTGTTATTCAATGTACCGATCTTACGGTGGATTTGAATAATATTTTCCCGGAGTAATTAACTTAAAATTATTAATAATTATTTAATGGCGGAAACTTTTGTGAGTGTATGTGCGCGGTATGGACCGGAGGTCGATGTCCTGTAGTATCGAACACATAGGTAGCAGTGTATATAGAGTCAGCTTTGTCTAAAATTAAGGTCTTCGTCCCGTAGCGTGTTTTTGCCCCATCACAATGACATATTCGACGATGACTCCAAACCAGCAACACTGTGGCGGCAGTAGAGATGTAGCAACACACAATAGTCAATGTCTGGAAACAAGCTTTGAGAAGTGGGAACAGAGTGCTATTAATCTTAAATTTTATCATTATTTTTTGTAAATGCCTAAATTCTAATGAACACATCCACTTTCAAAGCGCCGTTTGTATAATTTAATTAATAATTAAAATTTACTCTACATATAATGGCTTTAAACTTGATTAAGAATTCATTATATATTAATAACTTAGAATATTTATTGCTTTATTGTAATTAAAATACCAAAATCTAGGCTATTTTTAACAATGTTTAGCATCGTACATATAAGCAAATAATTTATTTTTTTCAGATCGGTAAGAAGTAAGTTTCATCTGTTTGCAGATTGCGTCACTAAAGTAAACAATGTTTGGAAATAATAAAAAAGGGCAGAACAGGGGCACATCTGCAGAAGAAGACACGCAGCTTGCTGTGAAGAGTGTGTTGTCTGGTAATTTGAGTTTGAAGGAAGCTGCTAATATTTTAGTGTCCCAAAGAGTACTTCGCAGGACCGAGTAGTAAAAATTAAGAGTGGTGGGGAAATTCAGCTTGCACCGAAACTAGGGTGGTTTGAGAGATAATTTTGAGAGAGTTACGAGGAGCATTTATTTTCCCATATCAAGCTGTTTGATAACATGATCATGCCTATCACCGCGAAAGAGTTCCTGAAGCTGGCTTACTGTTTAGCTGCTTCTTTGAAACTGCCACATATATTTAATAAAAAACCAGAAACTGCAGGATGAAATTTTTACTGAGATTTTATGAAGAGACATCCGGAACTGGCACTGAGAACTGGCGAATCCACCAGCGTAATGCAAGCTGTGGGCTTCAATAATCCACAAGTTGATGTATTTTTAATAAACTAAGCGAATTGATGCAATAATTTTTTCCCGCCATCTCGTATTTACAATGCGGATATGACGGGAGTCTCTCTGTCCATGAAAACAGCAAAGTGAAATCCCTGAAGGGGAAAAGAAATGTGGGAAACTAACTTCTGGAGAGCGAGGTAGTAATGTGACGCTTATGTTTTGCATTTGTGTTACAGGACAATTTATTCCACCTCTGTTCATCTTTCCTCGACAGAAAATGAATCAGAATCTTGTGGCTGGTGCTCCTTACAAGAATTATGGAGTCGTTTAATCAATTGGCTGGATAAATGCAGAAAGTTTTTCTGCATGGTTGAAGCACTTCGCTAAGCATGCACATCCGTCGAAGAAAAGTCCTGTGTTTCTAATCCTTGATGGCCACTGCAGTCATAAGGAATTGGAGGTCATTTTATATGCAAGATCCCAACATACCCGCATGCTGTGAACACCGCCCCACACAACTCATAAGCTGCAGCCCCTCGACAGGTAATTTATGAAACCTTTTAAAGGAGCATATTCGGAAGCATGTTCCTCGTGGATGAGGAAGAATCCAGGTCTACGCACAAATGAATACAGCATTGCAGATTTGGCAATTTCAGCGTACACAAAAGTCTATCGCCTGGAGATAGCCCAAAAAGGATTCTCTTGCACAGGCATCAATCAATTAAACCCCGGCATCTTCTCAGATTTGAATTTTCTACCTTCCAAAATGACAGATGTGTGAAACCCATCAGCCAGCTAAGAAACTGAAGGTGATGTCATGCAGTTTGTCAGGCCTACCACGCTATCCAGTATGGAACCAACTCCAGGTCCAAGTGGACTGTATGAGCCTCGGGTAATGTTGGAAAAAATATCACCGGTTCCAGATGCTAGCAAACGTAGACTCCAGTGTAGGAAATGGAAGACACGGAGAAGTGAGATTCTTACGTCTTATGTTGCAGGCCAACAATGAAAACAAAGTTGAGAAGAAAACAGGAAAGTGCCTCAAGTGCAAGAAATCTCTCAAATTGATGATGCAACAGTGACAATATCTAGTGAACAGGAAACGGTCTGTATATTGTGTGGGGAAAGTTTTCAGGATGACTGGATCCAGTGTCAAAAATGTAAGGAATGAACCCATGAAAACTGTGCAAATATGAAGATTTGTTTGAACACTGGACTTTGATCTGTGCAGAGATTATTTAATATGTTTGTGAAGAAACAGGCCTAAATATGTAGAATTCTTTGGAAAAATAATTGATGTTTTATTATTATAGATTACATTGATAATGGGCTGTCTGCTAATTGAATATTTTCAGCAACAAGTAGCTGAGTTTTCACAAAATTTTACAAATTACACATTTTAATATTTAAATTACAATTTTATATCTACACTATGTTTACAAATGCTTATGGAGCCCCGTAATATGTTCATGTCCTTTTAACAGCAAAATAATATGATATTAGATATTTCACGTAAAGAACCTTTAATATTTAGAGAAAATGTGTAACTGTCCGGTACTACACGCAATTCTTGATAAAAGAGGAAAAATAGCCAACATTTTAGTTCAATATAGTAATTAACTATGTCACATTATTTATTTGTTGTATCAGAACTAATTTGCATGATTACCGGACGATATCGAAAATGTATACATTGGAGCACAACAAAAAAAAATATAAACTATCCAGAGCTAGGGGACTCTCCCCCACATAAGAGTTATTGTAAAGCACATTCCAGGCAGGACTTTGTAAAACATATTTAAATTTTATTACTTTAAAATCCAATTCAACCGATATTTTTTTGAAAAAAAAAAAAAAAAAAAAAAAGGCCATGTTTTTTTTAATATTTTACTTGTTTCAATTTCTCTTTCTTTTGTAGGAAAATTTAGTCGCCTAGCCTTGTAACCACTTACGCATGCATACTCGCATGCGCGAACTTGTTCGCGATACAGCTGTGACAGGCCGAGAATGCAATGATGTCTACATGAATTTATTTCTTTAAGACTTTTATTATAACAGTGGTTAACTTAAAATAATATTTTGCTGTACTTAACGATATCTAACAGACAGGTTATGATGCAGGATTAAAATAAGAGAATAAAAAAATCTGCATTTATTATTAGATTTTAAAATTCATTTGATTTTTTTTTTTTTTTTTTTTTTAGTTGTACTGAAATTTTATGTAGAGTACAGCAAAAAGTTCTCTCAATTTCATTTCCGGCCTCCTATCTTCAAGGCTAAATATTACACAATGTTAAATATGCACTGCATCGACTATTTTTCGCAGGCATAACTTTCCTACTCCGATTATATTCTTTGTATCTATATGTGACTAAACCAAGCACAATTATATTATATATATTATATACACACACACATTTAACTTCAATACCTTGCCACGAACACTTACAACCCCATAAATCCACATACCCCATCACAAAACACACCATTCCCAGTAAATATTGTAATTCCTGAATCACACCACATCCCCTTTTCTCAGGAAAAAATCACACAAGTATTGAAGACATCTTAGACACCTTTAATGTCGTTAGTGAGTTAAATAACTGGACTGAACTTGACAAGCGATGGCAATTAAAGTTTTATGTGGTATGGGTTGCAAAGAGAACTTACGAAAGCCTATATCACGGCAGTGCGGCTGAACTCACATGGAAGTAAATTGGGGACAAACTAATACAAGCATTTACACAACTCGCCACACAGGATAAATACAGACATCTTTTACACTCTATGCGTCAGACAACAACACGGCGAAAGTGCTCAGGCTTACATTGAGAATTTAACCTTATACAAGAACAAGTGTACCCCACAACTGCCTGAACACGAATTTCTTAACATAATTGGGAATTCTCTATTGCCATCACTTGCACAAAAACTTGTCACATTGGACAACACAACACTAGACAAGCTGTTACACAACATACTAAATATCGATAGCGGCATGTATAAATACATGTAGAACATTGAACAGAATACACCAAACTCACAACACATTGAACTCCATGAGGAAATTAACAATTTTGAAGGAACAGTTACAGACGCTTGCAAATACACAAAATATACCGCACCACCCCCATGTCCAGTAAAATACATTCAAACACATACATATCCACCCCCACCCACCATCTGCAACTACAAACTTTCAGCACACATTATTGAGTGGCCCCAGGACAGACAACACTACAGGCATCCATCACACCAAGGATCCTATGAACTCCACGCACAATACCAGGCAGGCCCCTTCAATGCAGAACAGAGAGGGAATGGCCATGCACAGGGATACGTTTGTGGGAAAGAGTACAGGGTACAACGTCTCTCGCTCTCCCAAACTGACCCCAACGTCCGAATTCCAGACCGGTGTCGGGCATTCTTTAATAAGGCGGTGCCCAATAAGTCTTACGCAGCAGTTTCCATTTTTAATGCCCAGGGAAGTCATCTGTCCCGCCCCCAATCACTACACCAAGCAATATTGTGTCAGGGAACAAGACACAAGAAATCAAGTCCGCGATAAATATTGCGACACCTGACGTGCCACATAACTCTGCCACGCTAAGCAAAGTTCCCTCGCACCACGCTGTAAGTAAACATTCACGCCGCCGAGCGTATCCCGGTCACAAACAGTGTTAACACATGAACCACAGCCTAAGAAGCCTGCCTGCAGTGTTGCCAAATCGCAGCGAATTGACACCGTACAGCAAACGGTCCTATGCACACACAGTCTTGCTCATGAGACCTGCGACTTATGGTTATATGTGGCCCATAAAAGCTGTAATTGCAACCTGTTTCCTAAGCAGAACTTTGGATTTTCCATGGATGTTGGTGACCACTTTCGTAGATTCAAAAACAAATTCGGGCGGACACCACGTAACATTTTC
Source organism: Dryococelus australis (assembly GCA_029891345.1). Classification (NCBI taxonomy): domain Eukaryota; kingdom Metazoa; phylum Arthropoda; class Insecta; order Phasmatodea; family Phasmatidae; genus Dryococelus; species Dryococelus australis. Next base: position 112,246,703 of record CM057003.1, read on the forward strand.
GTAACTCAACCCATACACATTACCCAAGTAGTGCTTGCTGAATGTTTTCATAACACAAGGAGCGAGGCCAGCGATGATGAGCGTTTGTTGAACATCAAGCTGAGCGGGGCCGCGTCTCAATCTTGTTCACATAAACAAGCTCGTGCTTGGCCACATTTTCCTTGTCAGAAAGCAGGGTTTCGCTATGCAATACTGCGCATTCTCGTTACCATTAAAGGTAAACTATATCATACTTTATTAGATGCAGGATGTTCGCGCAGCAGCGTAGCCAGTACTGTCTTATCCGATCAGACATTGCATTACAATACCCCTCAAGGTATGTTAATTAAAAGACCCTGATAAAGTTTCTGCAATTGATAAAATGGCACCTCCAGTCAATTTTAAACAACTCTGCACCTTTCTTGGCATATCTTCATACCTGCGATGCTATATTATGAATTATGCTTCAATCACACAGCCTCTAATCTACCTAACTAAGCATTACACCGCCGTTTAAATGGAATGAGGGAAATGAACAAGCCTTTATCAATTTAAAGAGAGCCATTTTACAAGCCCATGTGTGACAAAAGTTCGATGAAAACCATAACATAATTTTAGCTTGCGATGCCAGTAATGTTTTGTTTGGTCGGGTGGGGAGGGGGTATCTCCTACAGGTAGACCCACACTCCAAACAACCATATATCATCACATTTTCGTCAAAGAAATTATCAGTACAGGAATCGCGCAGAAATACATCCGAACGAGAACTTGGTGCAATTAAATAATTATGTAATCATTTTTGCCAATATTTAAATAGTACGAAGTTCACCATTGAGACCGATCATGCTAGTTTGTGATATTTGTGTTCCATGGCAGAGCGCAATGAACGTATTCAGAAGATGGCAATTGTACTCAGTGAGTTTGACTTTGAAACAAATTGTGTTAAGGACAAACTAAACACCCTCCCCAGCGCTTCAAGTAGAATACCCACTGTTCCTAAAGTTACCACACAAACTGTCACAGTCCACAATACTCAATGCCCAGTCAAACAGCACATGCCAACATGTACATCACTCTATAAGGCATTTGCAGAAGCCATTCTACAAAACCCAAACAAGGCGTACGAGAATAGCAATTCTGTTGCTAAATATATCAGACGACACTGGGAAAATATTAAGCATCATTTTATGATTGCTGACGACCCAAATCAGAGAGATAGAATCATCATGGCGGTTGCGAAAGAGGTAATTATTCTCATGCATTTAATATGTAAAATAATCACCACTCTCTATAAGGTAAATAGGGAAATAACCAGGCAAGGACATACCTCTACACTAGAACCCACGTGCATTGATCCTGTACTTAAATGTAAAATACTCATTCTTCTCATTTCTGATAAGACACATTCTCTACCTGTATACACACATGAACAGGAATATATATAAAAGAATCGATGATGACTCCATTTTTTACTTACGTCCTGTCACAGTCACTACATACCCATTTATAGTTGATTACGACCATGATTAACATATTCAAAAATTCAACTAGCAGTAGTAAATCCAGATCAAGCTGATACCAAATACCGTCGGTTCAGCCACTGTTAAGAATTAGCTGCCAACTGTGAAATATTCCTGAATGTTAACACCCCTCAAGGCAACTCTAAATTAACTCTTGTTCATCAGGCATATGTTAATGTGATCATACAAGCTCACCATTACACGATTTTCGGAGGTGGGAATATGGGAACCCTCAAAACATTGCTTAAAATTAAGGTCTTATTATTGGGAATCTATAAATGCTGATGTGAAGAAATATGTAAAGTAGTGTCCTGTTTGCCAAAAGACCAAAGCGATTAATTACATGCCAATGGGTGAATTAATTTCTATATCAACCCAAGCCTTTTTAAAGACCTGGACATTAGATGTCAAAGGACGCCTCCCTACCACAACACATTCAAACAAGTACATTTTAGTTATGACTGAGTATGCTTCTCAATATGTTGTTGCCAAGGCCATTCCTTCCATTGACACTGACAGTTGTGAAGAGTTTATTAAACAAGTAGAACTACAATTTGGTTGCCCAGAGCAAATACTAATGGACAGGGGCACAATCTTTCAAAACCAGCTGATTAGTAACCTCTTAAAATCCTTAGGTGTAAAGAAATTAACTTTCACTGCCTACAACACCTTCTTTAACTGTCTTGTGGAGGCTAGTAATTGTTTAACTGGTGAGCAACTTACAGTTTGCACTAATGCAGATCAGGCCAACTGCGATTATTATGTTGAGTCCATTCAATTTAATTATAACACAAGTGTAAATACCACAGCAAAGTATACTTCTTTCTAGGTGTTCTATGGGCAGAAGCTGTCCTCCCAGCACAGGTGGTCGCCAGCCAATATTCACAACGAGGCCATGACTGGTGTCAAAAAACCCCTTGAAGCCCGTGAAAAGGCTAAACTTAACTTGCTCCTGACCCAAGGCCTTCAGTAGACGCAATTTGAATGTTCCCATAGGAAAAAGATTTTACGTGTCAATGATTATGTATGGGTACGCAACCGAAGTAGGCAGAAGGCTCTTACACATCGCTACCACTGCCCCTACAAGGTCACAGATATTCTAGGCGAGTCAACCATTGGTATTCAAAAAAAGAAAATAGGTATTGCAGAGTATGACACTGTGTGTAGGATATATCTTTATTTTATGAGATGCAGTCATTTCCAACAACTCACCTACCGAATGGACAAAGTTGCACAGCAAGGCACATAGAGCTTTTCAAGTTCTCAGGCGTCAATGAGAAAATTGTGACATATTTATTAACATATGCTATGTTATTTGAATATATCATAAATCCAATGTTTTTTATTTACACGACACTGCTGTTGCCTCACATGGGCAATCTAGAAAACCATGTAACATTCGGAGTTATGAATTTAAAAAATGCTTTTGTCAGGAACTCATACTTTCAGTCCATCATGAGGCTTCTGCCAGTTGTGCCAGCATATCCTTGAGGAGGGACATGCAGTTTGCACTATGCTCCAGCACAGCAAGATTTAAGTTGCACATTATTGAAGATGCTGGTCTTATGCTGATATATGCTATGTTATTTACCTTGATGAGTAGTAGTCTCATGAAATTAGATTTGGATGCAATGGGTGTATTTTAACTGCTAGAAAGTTGGCTGCTATAAGCGCGACTTGTTACTACGTGAAAGTGGCGCTTCTCTGATCTGCTGGCTACTGACGCCGCATATGGTTTGATACTCAGGTAGATGGGCACATTAGCATTGTGTGATGCTTAGTGTATACAGTACAGTATTGAAGTCCATACCATTTTGTCCATTATTGATTGTAATGCACACTTTACATTGTACACAGACTGATTTCCTTGTGCGTATATATGAAGCAATTGTGGTTCTGAAATATGGGATCACATCCTGTGTTCCCTAAAAGGGCTCAGCACTAACGCAAGCTGACCAAGTTTTATCATATTTATCATTTGTCGGTACTGAAATATGCTTTTCGATATTAAAAGTTATTCAATGTTAAATAAATAAAATACTTTCGGATTGCTCCATTAACCCAGCCAAGAGAAGCGTAAAATGAAACTGATCCAACAATTAACTTCATCAATAACGTCGACAGAAGCTGGTGAATTTTCTTCAAACAATATTAGTTCCTGTGATTATAAATCTTACAAAAATACAAGCATCATAATTTATATTCTGTTAGAAGCCTCAGTTAGCTAGCTACAGGGGGGTATTAAACCAACAAGTCACCAGGAATCCTCCACTCAGGCTCTGTCTCAGAAGGTGAAAATATTCACATTAGTGCACTCTCACCCGGGAGTACGTTAGAGAGTGCTGTTCTATATGATAGAGTGTGAGTGCGGATTGCGAGAGTGTGTCGATGCATGCTCTATGCATGCTGTCCGGATATTATTTGATTATTTACATTTGAACACTGTCGTCATCCACACGACGCCGAAAAACAAACCATTTTTACTTAAAGTAAAAGTTTGCAAAAGTTAAAAAAATATATCGCTATTATATATATACACTCTGTTTGCTATTGTATATCATGTTCAACATGCATCGCAATAAAAGTGTTATTTAAATGATATACAAATAAGGGCAATCACAATTATAAGGATTAAGACGATTTGTTTAATTAAATTGAACGAAAACTATAAACAACACACGATTATAATATTCGTATATAGTGAGTTGTAGTACGATTGCGAATCTGTTTCAAATGAAGCGTATGCAGGGAATTATGGGAGGGACTCGAGTGGAAGTGTGAGTACGAGTGCAGTTGTTAGTTTTATTTGAGAGACAGACTCAAGAGATGTGTATTGATTGGAAATACTGGAGAGAAATTTCAAATACTTTTTGTGTTATATGATTTGTTCGTTCGTCTTTGTATACAGCGACATATTTGTTGCCACCGGCCGCTGGATTGATGTATAGCAGATAAAACATTCCGTGCAAATTGTATTGATTTCAGGAGAAACAAATTGTCTTGGAGAAGATTTAAATAAGAAGAGAATTTATTTCTGAACGTGCAAGCATTTAAAATGAGTTTAAATAAAGGTTTTAGATTCAGCAGCAGTCAGAGAACTCAAATGAAAATTACTTTCTAATTTAAATTCAGTAATTCCTATTCATTTCCGCACAGCTTTCCTTTAAAGAGATTCATACAGCAATGCACAACTCATATTTTAGAAAACAGTATGCACTGAAAATAATTGCGTATGGTAAGTTGGTACAAAAAGACAAATGTAAGAACGTAAATGTATGAAACGTACACTTTGTATATGGTCTATTGTTTCTTGCATTATTACCAGTATACATTTGGTGGTCACTCTCCTGTTCATTATTTATGTTCATCTTTGTCCTCAAGGAAAAAAAAACACACGAGTCTAAACGTAAAAGGTATATTTCAATAAAATAATTTCAGATATACAGATGCTATAATAAAGATTTTCGACAAGTTGTAGTTTTATATTCTCCATTTACTTTAAAATATTTTGAATTAATTATTTCAGACCATTTCCTGCTCACAGAAAAAAGCAAGCAGAGCTCTGCAGCCAACGTCATGCAGGTCGTCGTTACGACAAGTGCAGCCACAATTTTCTTCTCCTGTCTTGTCGGAAGGCTCGCCAGGGCTCCATTTGGAGAATCCCGTAGTGTTCAGCGGATCACCTGCAGAAATTGGCACAGTTCATGACAACAAACTATATTACAAAATTTACACTATGAAAGATAATAATAAATATGGTATGTAAGAAAACTATATCGAAATTTACCTAGTAGACCCTACATGTAATGGAAAATGCAGTAATACATGCGAAATTTGGTACATTCGCCTTTCTGCTTCATTCAAGTTCGCTGGCAGCCATATTGCTTATAGTTGCCTTTCCCCTCTTGTCTGATTCCCTGACAGTCAAATGAATTAGAGGTGCTTTAAGCGATTTGAGAATCGCCAAATTTTTTTTTTTAGTATTTTTAGTCAATATTTTTAGGGTAATTTGTATGGCGTTTGGTATTACCATGCTGGTAACTTTTAGTATGTATTTTAATAATTGTATAAAGACAGGCCATATATAACATTTAATCTTAGGCTTAAATATACATTGTAATTATTTTATCCAACTATTTAAGCATTTAATAGTATTTATAATTATTTATTGTGCGATCATAATAATTAGTGTTATTGCTGAGTAGAATTTGTGGTATATACTGTGAGTCTATTATGTCATTTGTAGTGCCTTGTTCCGCCGCCTTAATGTAATGAGTGGCCGCTGGGTGTTGCCCTGGCGTGTACCATATTACGTTGCGGGAGTGGGTAGGTGCGAACAGCCCGCACGAGCCGTGGTGGGCAGTAGTAAGTGGTATGCTGGTAGAGTGTGACTTCGGCAACCGGTCGAGAGAGTCAGCTGTGTGCGCCAGAAGTGTAATGTTACGGGACTGAATTATGATCGCGCGGACGGAAAGTGTCTGTTGGTTGTCGCGGGTTCTAATGCACCAGAGGGTCGATTATGTGTGTTACCAGTAAATGTCGGGTTAGAGAGAATGGACTGTGTGTACGTAATGTCGGACTACGACATGATTTCCACCACTGTCGTCTCAAGTAAATATGGATTGTGCCTGTACTGTACGATAGTGAGACAACGGTGTCTTGTTGGGTTGCGACGAAACATTCCCGTGATCGAGCGAGGCGTGACACGCAAATTAACATGGTGAAATGCGGCTGTGAGGGACTACCCTCAAGACGGTGTTTAATATTGCGTGAGACGCAACCCTCCCCGGGAAACATGTGCAAAACTGATGAGAAATATAGACAGGTTGTATAACGCAATCGAAGGCACAGAGTTGGCGAGGAATGAACTGTTCGCTGCTAATAAAAGTTTGTGTAGAGGTTACGAATACACTTTTGAGAAGGTTACTGAACGATAAATGTCCGTAGTTCTATTGTTAACCATGAAAGTCACTGAAATAATTACTGGATTATGGTGTGTAAAACGTGTCGAGGTGAACCATGACTTTCTGGTAATGGCGGAAGTGTTAGAAGTTGCGCCCAGCGCCATGGGACGGTCTGCTGGTAAAAGTGTCTGTCTGAATGATGGAAGTCATTTTGACCAGGGATAAAACCTTGACTGTTCCTCTAATCAAAACTTTCGCCGGGTATGTACGTCCACGTTATGGTTTCCGCGGTAATATTATGGGAACGAGTGTGTCACGACAGAGTGGTGCAATTCAAGTGCAGAGCAGATGGAACTGAAGATAGTGTCAGAGGGGCGAAAACAGCTTGGCAGATACCCGAGAACTGAAAAGTACGACACGACGACGTCGCGTGTAGGCGCTGCCCGACACCCTGCATTGCGTCGTTGCCCAAATGGTGAGGCTATTTTCTTCACCTCGTTAGGCCCATGGTAGACTGCTGCCAAGTTACTGTAATTATAACATTGTTATTTCTTCGTTACCGGAGTGCGACACGTAACACTGTCGTTAAGACTCGCCAGATCGCGAAGTTAGTGGCTTTTCTGAAGTGGCTTTTAACACGAGTTTAAATTTTGAATGAGTGTAAAGTTGTTTTTGTACGTTAATGAGACATGGTAAAAATTAAAGTGAGAACAAATCTTTCTGAACTGGCCGCATATTTTGCCATAGAGTAATTTTTAATGCCGTATTTTAAACGTGTTTGCTAGATACTTTTTTGGACTTTTTGGAATGCCATGTGAATTTATGAAGTGTAATTTAAATAATAAAATTTGTTGCCACTAGAAGCCTGAAGTTGGAAACATTATTTCGTGCATCACTGTAATGGTCCTCTATAGTTGCTTGGTGAATTGTAGCAGTAATTCAATTATAAGTTCATGCAATATCGTGGGCGGGGCACGGTCCAGATATGTGTATAATGTTGAGCACGTCTAACGTCATCCAAAGTCGGGGTTGGGGATTGTTTTTATCTTGGTGACGGAGTGAGGCACATTTTGTTACTCCCTCTCGCGCTACCTTCAAAGAGTCGGAAGGCATCTCTCTTTCACCTCCATTCTCGTTCCCTGACAGCCATATTATCTTTCAACAGTGCACTTTACTGCTTAAAAGTGTTTAGTATAAAGGAAGGGCTTGTATTTTACCACTCTGCCCTGACCACCACAGTAATATTTATTCACTAACAAGGTGTTTTGCCATTGTTATTTGGGGCAGCTATTTTGAATACCTTAGCCATCATTCTTGGACGAAATATTTCTGTGCCCTTGATCTTGATAACGCTACAAATTAAAGAAGCAAAGTGTTAAAAGGGTCATATGAAATAATATGTGGGTAACAGCCAAAATTAATATTTTTTCATTCCTCTGTATTTCCAGATTGCAAGATGGATAAAGCAAAATCATAACGCATTGCAGGAAGCTATCATACATATATACTATTATTAATCGGTCACTTTGATTTTGACTTCTCGGCGAGTTATGGTTTGAAAAATAATCAAAAGAATAGAAAAACTAAATAAGAATTACATTGATATATTTTGATGCTCGTCCTACTTTATTCCAGTGGCATGAATTTATTTGGAAATGAAACATTTTTTCAAATATTAAGGAACTTAACAGATACCCAAAATAAAACTAAAAACTTTATGGATTATGATACTTCGGCATTAATCACAAACAAATTT